>JANHFM010007655.1:242645-258679 GCA_032468115.1 Grayia smithii | reverse complement strand
AAAGGATGGAAGGCTGAGTCAACCTTGAGCCTGGTGAGATTCGAACCAACACTAATTGCAGGCAACTGGAACTAAGTAGAATCACTTAGCCAGAGCACTAATTAAGTGTGCCTCCGAGGCTCTTGTTCACATTTTCCTGTGAAAAAAATCACTCCTCCCCTTCATCCTGTCTTACATGACAGATGTGCAAATATCTAAATCTAGTTGTCATCACATTTCGTTATGATCCAAAGCCTATCCATGGCCATATATCTAAATTGAATACCAAGATTTTTATAGAGATAGGCAGATGGGTAAAAAATAACAAGGTGTTATTCTGTATTTATTCTAGTGTGCTTTTCAAACTGCAATTTATTATGAGCCTCTTGTTTGGATGAAAAATAAAGATAAATTATACTTTAGCATGTCACATATATATGAAGCTATGTTTTGATATTGCAGAAACAACCAGATTCAAACTTTAAGAAAATCACGGACTCTAGATGACTAAAAATTGTAATTGTACTTTACCTTCCAACGTGGTTTACAGTCTTTTGGCTTCCAGTGACCACTTGGTTCAATGTCTAGATCTTTAGAAAACATCTCTTGGATTTCTTCCAAACTAATTTCACTCGTATTTGCTTCAATAAAGCCTCCTAAATGATAACAAGAAGTAAATAACAAGAATCCCATTTAAAGCTAAGATGTGTAAATGACATAATATTACATATAATGGCCAGTAATACATTGATATCTAATACAAATTTTCAAATGCTATCACACAGGGGTGGGTTCTACCTACCTTTACTACCAGTTCTTTTCGTGCATGCGCGTGCGCGTGATTTGCGCGTGCGCGCACGTAAACCAGGCTACTGCACATGCGCAGACAATATTTTACAAAAAAAATCACCGAAAAAGCGCTCTGCGCATGCGCAGAACGCTAGTTTCGGGATTTTCTGAATAAACAGTAAGTTTTGGGCGCACGGGTAGGCCCAGGTCCGGGACGCTGCAAACTGGTTCGGTGACGTCACAGCGTCACCACTACCTATTCGCGCAAACCGGACCGAACCGGGAGCAACCCACCACTGCTATCACACAACATAATTAAGAAAAGAAGAATTTCTGCTTGAAACTGAGGTGGATGGGAGCAAGAGAGGGAGCCCTTTGAGTAATGTTTTCAGTAGCCAGGAATACCTTTGATTAATGTTTCTGGTTCTTTGAAGTAAAGAAGCAGGAATGTAAAATTCTGATAAGCACTTGTTCAAACTGGCCAGAGACAAGAATTGCCCAAAGATCTGAACTTTAGTTACTTGAAAACTAATTATAATGTAAGAACCACACCTACTGAACATGCAATTGGGCATGAACAAGATAATGCTAAGAATATTATGGGGTGATACCGCTATAAAATGTTACATAGTCTATACCAAGCAACTGAGCATGCTCGCTAGATCACAAATGAGTCAAATGATGCTTGACAATGAAAGAGCGCATTCCAAACGCAATATGTTTGAACTGTATATAAAGTGATTCCCAACCTTTCTAAGGGACCTCACACCTTGTACCACCTTGGACCTCTCCTTGTTTATGCATAAATAGAGATATTTATCTTTCCGGCTTGGATCCTATTTAGGCAAAGACACATCAATCTTGCTATTGTTTACAGTTAAAAGTAGCACACCTTTTTAAACACGTACAAAGGACCAAAACCAGCTCCACTATATAGGAAAATATACATATTTACATATATATCCACTATCAGCACTCAAGAGTATGGGTGATCCTTTTGGGGCAGCATCACATTTTAAATTTTGAGAGATATATCATAGAAACTCTCACAAAATGGGGAACATGACACAGATAACTCTAAAAGACAATTTAATATAAAACAAATAATAAAATAAAATAAAACAAATTACAATTATTCCTACTTTAACTAAGAACTAAATTGGGAGCAGAGAGACAGAATCTGGTCCTGAGCATATACATACATTGAAATTTATTAACTTAATGGATTAAATAATTGGCTGAACTTTAAAAAGCAGAAAAACACACTAAAGAGCCCCTTCAAGAATAATAAAAAAGGCAGGGAGCAGCCCAGATCCATCGGCATAGCTCAGGAGATTAAAGAAGGCGAGGAGTGAAACCAGAGGAGATCCGCTACCACCATCTTGAATAGCGAGTAACAACCACCCTCTGCAGCCCAGATCCTTCGGCAAGGACCAGGAGATCGACGAAGGTGAGGAGGGAGATCTGAGGAGACTTAATGGGAGACCACTGCATCTGCGCTGCACCGCTACCCTTTTGCTTCATCTGTAAGGAACCCTCTGTACGGAGCCCTTCCAAAAATATTCACTGAGACTACCACTCCCACCAATTCCGAACGAGGTTACTACAACTGGCCACGTTGGTTCATCTATAATATCTTGATTTCCTAATTAATTAATTAATTAATTAATGCTTAATTTCTTGATATAATATTGATTGAGAGATTGGTATCTGATTAATTAGTTAAGCACTTAATGATTGCTAATTGATAGAATAATTAGTTAGGCATTTAATTGATTATCATTTGAACAATTTAAATACTTAGTCGCTGTTTAACTTTTGATTTATTGGTTGGGCAATTAATTTGTTGCTTAACTTAATTGATTGGTGGACTATTGACCTTATAATTGATTTACTGACATTATTCAATTGTATAGTAACTAACTAATTAATTGACTAGGCACTATTAACTAGTTTAGCATTCATTGATAATTAATACTTCAGTGTTAAATTGACTGTCTAATTAGTCAGACTTTGATTATCGATTGATTGTTAATTATTGATTTTGTATTTGGGCAATCAAATCAGCTACGTAGAATATTTAATTGGCAAGGCTTGGATTGCAAATACAAAACTACCATGCTGAGCAAACACCCCACTGCCAAACCCACACTCAAAATGAAAGAAATCTCTACACAAAAGAAAGATCCACAAAACTCCAGCTCGTGCTGCTTCATCTATTTGAGTCCCATTGAGGATGATGAAAGTTCAATAAAGTGCTCTCTATGTGGCATGTATGCTCACCACAAATGCATGAAATTAACCAAAGTCATGGCCCATTTCATACAAAAGGCCTCACTCCCATCCTCCAATTTCACACTCCCACTTCTCTGCCCATCTTGCAAACCAAAACTAGACAATGCCAATGTCCTGCAAGAAAGGTAGACTATTGAATCTCATTTAGCATCCCTCAACACCATTGAAGTGCAATTAAAATCCCTTAACACCATTGTAGCATTCCCTCAAAAAAGATGATATAAAGCAGAAAAGTGAAGACCCATCATCTCAAAAAACTACCCCATCTCAACAACTTCAGCCTCAATCACAACCTCAAGGAACCAGCTACACTATTACTGATGGCTCAATCCTCATCAAAGATGCACTTGAAGGTGAACAGAAGCATCCAAATGCCATCTTATTTGGACTTGAGTACAACAATGAAATAGATGACATCACTAAGGTTCACAGCAGCATCAGCAACTTTCTGGCTTCAACAATCTCTCCTGATGAAATTATTGACATCTCCTGTGATGGCCATCAATACAAAAACAACAACAGCACGATGGCTCCACGCTTCTGTGGAGTCATTTGCAACAGTGAGGCCAGTAAACGCAAATTCATCCACTCAATAAACACACTTCCCAGAAACTACACTAACCATAATAAACTGCATTCTCGGCCTGACCTATCCATATTACAGTGTTCACGTTCCCGTGAGCTCTGCGCAGAGCTCAAAAGATGCCTGGATCATGGAGAGACTGACCTTTACGTCGATTACCACACCAACTGTATCAAACACAAGACCAACGGCTCACGTCCCTACAACTACAACAACCCAATAATCAGCAATCGATAATCCCAACAATCCAACATCCCAACAACCAACAATCAACAACCTCAATACCCCAACTAGGCATGCACACCCCCAAGATCATCCAGGTTCACCACTACAGACCTTAAATGGAAACTACTCAATGCAAGAAGTCTCACAAACAAAATGCTGGAATTTCTTCTTTTACTAAATATGGCTTAATTTGACATTATATTTGTCTGCGAAATGTGGTTAAACAAATCCTTCCCTCACTCCATTACCCTGTATAATGCCATCACTACTTTAGGACTTGATCAATTGGTAACTATCAACACAAGATTCAACAACTGCCTCAATCTAATCTTCTGCAACAGTTTAAACACAATTTATAACCTTCATATCAAAGAACCTTTTTCCAACAGTGACCACAGCATGATTGACCTTTGTCTAAATTTACATCCATACAAATAATCTCATAATAGGATTCCTAAATACAATTTCAAAAAAGCAAACTATGATCTCATAGCTGCTGACCTCTCATCTCTAGATTGGCAAATCCTATTCAATGACTGCAACACTGCAGAAGACTATTATAACACTTTTCAAAGTTCAAAGAGTCATTAATCTATATGTATCTTTAGTAACACCCAAAGCCAAAAAGAACAAATTACCCATATCAATAAGGAAACTCCAATTAAAATAAAATCCCTTTGGTGGAAAAATAAAACTGGCTATGCAGCTAACTTCAAAAAAGGATACAAAACCTTATGCTGCCAAATAAAAACAGAATGTACTAGTTACCACTGCAAACAGGAGGAAGAGCTGTTACACACTAAATCTAATCATGCCTTCTATAATTTTGTAAACGCCAAATTTAAAAACTCAAAAACCATCCCACCTCAAAAAGGGCAAAATGGTGAAGATTGTAATGAGAATGCTGTTAAGGCTAATCTCTTTAACACTTTTTTCAATTCAGTCTTTGTCAACAGCAATTGTCCCTCATTTCCTAGTACCACAACCAACTGCAGTGATCTAACCCACATTGATTTTACTGAAGATACCATCAAAAGGGCACTACACAAACTAAAGCCATCTCTGTCAATTGGTCCTGATGGAATATGTGCCTACTTTTGAAAAAAGCTCTCCTCTGCCATAGCTGAACGTCTAAGCCAGTGGTTCTCAACCTGTGGTTCGGGACCCCTTTCGGGGTCGAACAACCCTTTCACAGGGGTTGCCTAACACCATCGGAAAACACATATTTCCAATGGTCTTAGGAACTGAGACACCGCTCCTCTTGTGGTTGGGGGTCACCACAACATGAGGAACGGTATTAAAGGGTCATGGAATTAGGAAGGTTGAGAACCACTGCTCTAAGCACATTTATGAAGTATCTTTTAGAATGAGCTCCTTGCCTGACATATGGTGATTAGCAAGAGTCATACCTATCTTCAAAAAAGGTGATCCCGGCCTTGTTGAGAATTATAGACCAATCTCCCTTTGCTGCATCACCTGTAAAGTCATGGAATCCATCATAAACCAATCCATCATCCTCCACTTAGTGACAAATAACCTACTCTCTAAAAACAATTTGGTTTGAGGAAAAATTTGTCATATAATCTGCAACTCATACATTAAAAAAACATTTGCACCTCCCAACTCAACCAGGGTAAAGCAATAGATGCAATCTACATAAACTTCTGCAAAGCCTTTGATTCAGTGGTACATGACAACATTCTGTTAAAACTAAGTTCTTACAGCATTTCTGGGTCCTTTCACAAGTGAATAGCTACATTCCTATCAAACAGGCAACAGGTAGTTAAAATTGGAAACGCTATATCAAACCCTGCGCCAGTTAACACTGGTGTTCTCCAAGGCAGCGTTCTAGGACCAACACTCTTT
Source organism: Grayia smithii (assembly GCA_032468115.1). Classification (NCBI taxonomy): domain Eukaryota; kingdom Metazoa; phylum Chordata; class Lepidosauria; order Squamata; family Grayiidae; genus Grayia; species Grayia smithii. The sequence goes on along the minus strand of JANHFM010007655.1, from coordinate 252,942 downwards.
CTGCTCTATATAAATGATCTTTGTGATCATATTACAAGCAGCTGCGTCCGCTTTGCCAATGATGTACAATTATTTAACACCACAGACAATTCTACTACCCTACAAAATGACCTAGATTATGTATCTGGATAGTCAAACAATTGGCAACTCCAAATCTCTACTAACAAATGCTCAGTCCTGCACATTGGCAATAAAAATCAGAACATCAAATACAAGCTGGGCGGAAATGATCTAAAAATAATCCTCTGTCAAGGACCTAGGAGTAATCATTTCAAAAGATCTAAGCTCCAGAGCTCACTGTAACAACATTGCTAAAAAGGCAGTAAGAGTTGTCAACCTTATTTTGCAAAGTTTTCTCTCTCATAATGCTATACTTCTAATTAGGGCTTATAAAACCTTTGCCAGACCTTTCCTTGAATACTATTCACCTGCCTGGAACCCACACTGTATTTTAGACATTAATACATTAGGGAGGGTCCAGAGGTATTTTACAAGAAGAGTACTCAACTCTGCTCGCAATAATATTCCTTATATCCCCAGGCTTGAACTTTTAGGCCTAGATAACCTTGAACTACACCATCTACCTGCCGACCTAAGCTTAGTACACAAGATTATCTACCATAATGTCCTACCTGTTAATAATTACTTTAACTTCAACTTCAATAACACAAGGGCTATCAATAGATACAAACCAAATGTAATCCACTCTAATCTTGATTGCAGAAAATATGACTTCAGCAACAGAGTAGTAAATGTCTGGAACACTCTACCTGATCCTGTTGTTAATTTCTCTAACCCCAATATCTTTTACCTTAAACTGTCTACCGTGGACCTTACATGTTTCTTAAGAGATCCCTAAGGGGGCGTGCATAACTGCACCAATATGTCTACCATCCCTGTCCTACTGTCCCCATTTATTATGTACTCATTTTATGTGTTTATGGCTATGTTTTGCTTATTTATATCCATTTATTTGTGCCATTTTTTCATGTGTCTATGTCTAAGTCTATACTGATACTTGTTTCCTTGTACTAGTTGAAAAAATAATTAAATAAATAAATAAATTAGTTGTTACCAGTGGTGGGTTGGTCCCGGTTCGGGCCGGTTCGTATAATCCGGTAGCAGTGACGCTATGACGTCACTGAACCAGTTCTCCGCGACCGGGAGCTGGGCCTGCCCGTGCGCCCATACTTACGGTTCTCTGCGCTCCATGTGCTCTGCACATGCGCAGAATGGTTTTTTTGAGGTTTTTCCCTGCAAAAAAGTTACTGCGCATGCGTGGAGTGCATATTTGGCAGGCATGTGCACCGATCACGCGCAAAGCGCATGCATCATCAGAACTGGTAGTAAAGGTAAGTAGAACCCACCCCTGGTCGTTACAGTATGTATTTTATGCAGATATCATTGTTTGATAAATATTTTAACAATAATTTTCTACAGAACAGAGTTTAAGATAGAGATAGAAATAAATATTGATCCAACACTTTATTCTCATTTAGTTGACTCTAAAGCCAGATCAGGTTGTCCTTCCTTTGGTTGATGAAAATGTCCAGCACCAAACTACCAAAGGGATTATATACCAATATCCAGAGACAATTGCAAATATTGACTTGGTAATGCAAGATCTACATTCAGAACCATTTTATTGGAGACTTCCAGAACAATTCGAAGGAAAGAAGGTAAAGGATGGGAATTCTAATTACAGTTTATATTTTGTCATTTCTTTTCTTTTTCCCCAACAAAGATTAGAAAGAACTTCAAAGGACTAATGAAAAGTTACCATTTTATTGTCATAATCATAACTATTAATTCTCTCTTATTATTTTCCATTAAAAGAGAAACCAGATAATGAAATATTATTCATTTTATTATTATCAAGCTAATTAACAGAATTAAAAGAATTAAAAATATAGTTTTCATAGTTGTCATAATTAATAATCATGGTAATAAGGAAAAAGAGAGAAAAGGAAATGAAAAGGAGTTTTGGAGTAATGTTAAAATAGATTATTCCCCCCCAAAAAAATAATCCTATTGTTTAAAAAGCTTTTCCTTGCCTCTTTGTCAGGAAGAAACCTCTGCTAAAACTTAATTCGAATATTGACATGTCTGCAATCCACTGCTTAAAGCCATGTATTGCTTTGTTTTTCTAATATTTTATAATAATTCTTCAGGCAATCTCCCTACTTGAAAACAAAACTAAATAATGAATTCTGTTAGAGACCTTCATTGGAAAGTATGACTTTTAGGAAGGTCCAAATTTTTTAGCCCATGACTCTGTAATATTATTCTTCTAAGAATAATTCCCTTTAATTATCATCATGAATAGAATCCCTCTGAAGCTAAGGAAGTAGTATTTTGATAGTGGGAAAAGAGGTATAATAGTATGATAATCCAAGTGCTTGTGTCACTTGACTTTATTTGTGTTGTGATTATCCAGTCCCAAACTCAATTACTTTTTAGTTGATCTAGCCTTATCAGCTATACAGAGATACAAAATAATACCCTTAGGAAGTGTAAGAGTTCCAGCAAGATAGGCACATTGATGGAAGAGTACTGAGTTTCCATAATGGATGAATGGATTATAAAATTGTAGGAATTGGTAGAAACAGTAAAACTGGCCTATTTGGTCAAGGGGAAAACAAACACTGGGGGAAAAAAAAGAAAACTTGTGGACTTTTTGCTAAAAGAAGAAAAAAGTTAAAATATGATTTATGAATTTAATGATTGAAAATATGAAAATTGGATAGTTGGAAGTCAATATATTTCATAACCTTGGTTTTTATTTTGTTTTTTCCCCCACATTTTTTCTTCTTTTTTCTGTTAAATTTGACTTTCATTGTACATAAAATTCATAATAATTATAAATTTAAAACATATAGCATAAAAGTTCCCATATTATACATTCTCTACTCTAGTTTATCCTAGTTGCAGGAAATACTTCAAATTGAAAAAATATCCCGTATTTTAGGTATGCACAGAAAAAAACATGATTGTTTGTTTTTTTAAATAGACATGGGAAATAAATTCCAGAGTCTCATTTTATTTCATTATATAGTTCTTGTAATTTGTATCTGATACAATGAAAATCACAACTTTAATCATTCATTTCATGCTAACTGGAATTCTTCAGAGCACTTTCAGATACTCACCATAGTATTATTTTTCTTATTTCTTTGTATTTCATTTTGACAGCCTGTCTATATTATTATTTATATGGTTTCTTCTTCTTTGTTAGCTGATGGCTTATGGAGGAAAGCTCAAATATGCTATCTTTTTTGAAGCAAGGGAAGACACAGGTTTTGCAACTTACAATCCTCAGGTCATAATCAGAGGTGGGCTTCCCACACATACACGAATTATTGTCAGGCATGTGGTCGCTCCTCTGAATGGCCAGTTGACAAGGCATGAGATAGAAATGACAGAGGTAATTTTTCATTCCAATCTGTTTTGTCATTGGCACTTTGGAAACAGCTAAATCATTAGCATTCCTGTCATGACTTCCTTTTCAGCATGAGTGGAAATACTATGGTGATGATCCAAGGATCACGCAGACTGTGACCCGTGAGGATTTCATGGATGTCCTGTACAACATTCATTACATACTTATCAAAGCAACTCATGGCAGATTCATGAGACAAAGCAGGTAAGCCTTTTATATGATGTAATCAGTAATACTAAACACTGGTATCAATCATCAGAGATTGATTCATTTTCACAGGAAAGTCATAAGGCACTTTTCTACACTGTGTTATTTACATGGAGATCCATGGGCTTAAACTTGCCAATCTATATAAGATTCCAGCTTTCTTTAGCCATAGTAAAAAGAAAATAATAATCTTGTCAGAAGATGAAAATTCCCATAGGGCTCAAAACCTAGAAATTATTCTAAAAATTGAGCTTTGATTAATGATAATCAAATCACACCAGCGAAGTCAAAGCAGTTAAACTAGCTCATCACGTCAGAGCACCTTGTCTTAACTTTGAAGATTCTGTCTTCTACTGTCTTAAATTGTAGCCCATGTAATTTACCATGGATTTTGCATCTCCTTCTTGCTGTTTTTGCCTCAGAAATTAGACTGCACTTGCTTCTATTCCCTTCAACCTGTTCTGGTAGTGTCCAGATGTCCAAGTACTAATTGGTTTGATTCAGTACTCACCTCTCTCATATTATTGCCTGCCCAACGTCTGGTGTGTACTTTTAAGTAAAATCTCTGAATAGCATCATATTTATTTTTAAGTGAAGATACCTAAGTTTATTTACGTGTTCTAGAATGAAAAAAGACCCAAACACTAATCAGCACAGATTAGCTCCAGGATTAACATCAAACCAACAATCAAATAAATAATACCCCAATCAAGAAACTGCCAAAGAAGCCAACAGCAAACAGCCCAACCAAAGAATCTCTTTAAGACCACCCCCAACACTGACAGGGCAAGCCATTAGAATATAAACTGACCGCAAACCACACTCCTTACTAGCATTGAATATGTTGCCTAGTTTGAGGAATGAAACATCTGCAAGAAAACAAGCAAGCTCAAGAGCACCAAGGGCCGTTCACTTCAAACCTGAACTACAAATATTATCCTTTATTGAAAAAAGTTTTTTCTTCTTGATAATCCCATTGTTAGTAATGACTGAGTTCTTTCAATCAGTCACTTATTCTTTCATTCATTTTTATAGATGACCACTCGCACAATTTTAACAGTGATGATGATCTATAATGTTACATGGCTCTATTGATAGATGGATAGATCACTTGCTGGAATGAATAATAGTTATTTTCCAGCTATTGATCGTAGGACCCAAGTGCTATGACAAATAGCAGTGAAAGCTTCTGTAGGATTATTTGAATGTCCTATTTTTGTAGATGATTCATACTTATGTGTACTTGTGAACTTATTTTCTATTTTTAAAAAATAAATCATCTTTGGTCATTCATATTTTCTGCTGGCAAAGTCTAGTATGGGTAGCCTGTGTACCATATTGGCATTATTTTTTTTATTATTATTTTTAAGACAAAGAATAGAATTCTTTATTGGCCAAGTGTGATTGGACATACAAGGAATTTGTCTTGGTGCATACACTCTTGGTGTACATAAAAGAAAAGATACATTCGTCATGAATCATATGTTGCAACACTTTTTTTTTTTTTAATTCCATTTATACCCCGCCCTTCTCTGGAGACTCAGGGCGGCTTACAACTTTTTTGAGCACAACTTAATGTGCTCAGCAAATCTTCTGCCAACTGCCAACCTTCTGATCAACAAGCACAGCGTCTTAGCCACTGAGCCACCAGGTCCCTTTATTAAGGATTAGAAAGTGCTTAAAGACCTAGTAGCTCTGAAAGGCAATAAGAGGAGGTGCAAACACTTTACCCATCCTTTCATTCTTAAAACAAGGCTTTCATTGAAATTATAGCGTTTCCTAAATGTACTAGTAATCAATCAGTTAACTCATTTGAAAATCTGTGTGAATTGATAAAAAATGCATACTGAATGAATATTTTATTAGGCCAATTGACAGTTTGCAAAACAGTAAGATTCAGACTTAGATGTGAGATTGGGCCAAGAAGTCTCCCCCAAATGGCTGGGATGTAATAAATATGATACCATTTTTGCAAATTTAAAATGCTAACTATTGGCAAATCAGTTGCTTGGGATAAAACTATAAACTGGATAATGGTGTGGGAAAAGAGGGCTCTCCATCCCTTTATGGTACAAAAATCTCCATGTCCATTCATGCATTACACATGAATGAAGATTTAGTGAAAATCTTTTCCTTGCTCACTTCCTCCATTGTGAACTCTGTGTTGACTGTGTTGAAATTTTCTGTTGGGATGGAGACAACCTCAACTTTGCAAAGTTGAGAAACAGGTTGAGGATCAGATTCATTGTTAGACCTCTACAAGGGTGGTATTCACTTACTTTTCCTACCGGTTCACAAATGTGCATATCCACACATGCACCCAGCCTTCCACGCATGTGCTTTGCTGGTGCGCGCACCTTCTGCTCATGTGTCCTGCCTCAAAAATGTGCCTAAATAGGATGGCATAGAGGCAGGGTGGATGGGCAGTTGGGCAGGCCGACCCATGATTTTCGCTACGGGTTTGGGCGAACCAGTCTAAACCGGCTGAATACCATATCTGGATTCCCTAAGCATGGTTTGAACAGAACCATATAAACACAGACCGTCATATAACCTCTGGAACAGAATAATCTCATTCTACATATAACATATTTCTGCTTTTCCTATTTTCTTTTTCTCCTCTAATTAGCATCATTAACTTTTTTGTGGCCAATTCATTTTTTTCTATCAAACCAAGGAGCAGCATTTGCCTTTTAATCTCCAGAGGTGATACATATACAGAGTCAAGATCGTTGTGACAGTGGAAAGACCCAGCACTTCATGTGTTGACCATAAGCTATATCTTATTTTGGCCCAAACAAAAGCACTCAATCGCTATGTATTTCACCACCTGCAAGGGAAGGAATGAATATTGAAAGGCAAATGCATGTTGTAGCTGTGCTCACAGGGAAGTGAGGAACAGAATACCTGGTGAGTAAAGTAGATGATAGCAGTTTCACAATTGCCAATATAATACAGTAACCTAAATAAAAGATGCAGAATATCCACAGGAGTCAGCTCCTGTGACTGGTGCATCTAAAGACTGCTGTGACCCATTCAAGTTCAAATAATAATAAGTGAGAAAAGTGCAAGAACCAGCTCACTGCTTGAGCACATAATGGGAGATGCTTCCTTATGTTTGAAAATTTGGAACAAGGATGGAGTCAATTATTTAATTTGTTCCTCAATTTAATTCTTGTTCTTCTTCCGGATAGGCTCACAATCAGCTACGGTGTGATTTGTATGGCTGGCTCCAATTATACAGTTCCAGACTGCTAAGTATGATACAAAGCAGGAAACTATAGCAAGAATGCTATCATCTGCAGAAGCACATAAAATAGAATCATATCTACACAACATCCAAAGCATTTTTTTTTCTTCAGTTAAAGTTATGCTATGTTAAATATGTAGGAGGTTTTGAACAACTTAGAGCAGAATGACAACTCATTAATTTTACTCTTTAGGACTAGCTTTAACCTGTCCAAAACTAGAGGATAGCAACAATAACTTCAATAAGAAATCTTTATATTGCCTTTCAGGTAATTACTTGAATATAGCAGAAAGGGGGGTAAAAAAAACCCAAGAATGTTATTTTCCATGATACAAAATTAAAAAGCAATCTAATAATATTAGTATTATTAGATTGCTTTTTAGTTAGTTTCATCTTATGACTGAAACTATGTACAAAAAATGATAAGTGAATAGACAGGAAATAGAAGGCTTTGCATCCATCAGCCTTATCTAGACAGATGAATGAGAGGTATCAACTTTGCTCTCATGTGGAGAAACAATCTCAAAAATTGTCTCATCTGTAGTTTAAGTTGAATTCAGAGGTTATGTAGATAGTGATACCTTATTTAGGAAAGAGTGATAGGAATGAGATATTTGTATAAGACAGAGATCATTCAGGCATGAAGAAAAGGTTATGTTGAAAATGGTCCAGATCTTTCAAGATTGCCAAATTTAACAATATTTCATGCATTCTAAAAATTTGAGAAGGGGAGTTGTCATCCCAATACACACAAAGGGGGGGGGGGAGTAAGCTATAGATTTAGTCTGTCTGCTCAGGGTTGGCCTTTTCTAAAAGAATTTACTTAAACTTCTAAAAATAGGTAATTGAATTTCCAAAATCAGACTGGCTTTGATCTGCAATGCTTCACTGAAGTAAGCTGTGACTAAAAATGACTAACTACACTTGGATCTTACATTAAAGGTAAAGTTCTCTGTTCCATATAGCTGCAGACTGTCCAACATTTGTGCAAATGTTCTTCTGGCACTTTTTGCCACTCGCACCAGGGGGATAGGCTGGAACAATTCCTGTTTGTGTGTTCCATTAGGTACACCTTTTAGTCTCAGAAGCAATTCACAAACTCGTGTGCACTGGCAGTGGTCCAGACAAGCTGCTCTATTAACACAACTCATTTCCTACTATGAGCAGGGAGGACTGTCCCTCAGTAAAGTCTGAATACATTTTGACATAACCTTGTTGCTGATGGTAGATGGCAGGAAGTCAGCATTCTCCAGATCAAACTCAATATTTTTTTTCCTATGTTGCTTCTTGAAAGGGATTTAGGTTTTTTTGTTTTGTTTTTTTTAAAAATTCTATAATAATAAAAAAAAATAGATGACCACGGTAATGTACAAAGGTTGAAAATTTGAATGGGCTTCGATTTAGGAGGAAAAAATCCAATGGATTCCCTTTTTTACAAACATTTCCTAAACGAAAAATGGGACAAATAGAATCGTAGGTTGCTGTCAAGCAAATTTTCCCGGGGTTTTTTTAGATGTTAGAGAGCTTTGAGAAGGTAACATTAGACAGGATGCTAAAAGCATTGTATCCTGCCTGATGAAAGGCTTTTTGCCTTCACAAGAAACGGGAGGGGAAGGGAAGGAAGGAAGGAAGAAAAGAGGAAGGCAGGGAAGCAGGATTGTTCAATGCACAATATTTATACTGTTCTAGGATCATCTTTAAACTGGTGTTGTTTTGTGTGTTGTGTCTTTGGAGATGTGCAGATTTGGGAAGTAAGTCTTTTTGCTATTGGTAGGAATCTTTGCCTCACCTGCTTTCCAGGTTCTGCAGTTTTCCTTCTCTCTGTAGAACTGAAGCCACTGTAAGATCATTCCATCATTGTGGAGGAAAATGGTGTTTGTGGAGGAACATGACACCTTAACAGCATACACACAGATACATGCACACACAGAGAGAGGAATCACTTGCTCTTACAGAATCAAAGAATAGTCAAACTATTTTTAGTATTTTTATTTATTTGTATCCTTCCTGTATTTTTACAAATAACTCAAGCAGGAGAACATATCCAAGACATTTTTCTCTTCCTGTTTTTCCCACAACAACAATCCTGTGAAGTGGCTTGGTCTGAGAGTGACTGGCCCAAAGTAACCCACCTAGCTTTCATGGTAGGATATGAACTTATGGTCTTCCGTTTTCTCACCTGGTGCTTTAACCAAACCCTTTTTGTTCTTTTTTTTTTTTTCATTTTTTCTCTCGATGGAAAGAGGTTAAACAAGTGTTTCTCTTACCCTTTGAAATACATACAACCTTTTTAAACATAAACACACTTCCTAACTAACTGAACTATATCACAGCACTGAATTATGCCCCCTACAATTTAATACACAACACCTGAATTAATCCAGGCACACAAATTGTGGGCTTTTACACAGCAAATAAATTCCACAAATAGCACGAAAGAAAATTGGGGAAGTTACTAGCTGCTAACTATTCACTTAGATCTATTATTAATGGTGTCACTTTTTAAAATTCCTCATTTGCTTTTGCTTTATTTTATGATCTTTTAATTATTGTTGATTATTTGTTTTAGTAATGGCATTTTAATGGGCTTTTGAATATCCTGATTGTTGTGTCATGGAAGCTAAAAACAAAACAAGCTCATTAGCATTATTTATAAACAGAATAATGGGATTTAAGTGTTTGTTATTATAAATAGCAACAAAGATGATGACAATGTACACCCTCCCTTTCCTTTTTTTTTTTTTTTGAGCATTGCTCAATGCCCACTAAGGGTCTCAATGAGGATCAACATAGAAAAGGAAAAACATCTGAGCATCTCTATACTCAGAACTGAATTGGTTTGGGAGACTGTGTGACTCAGGAGCTACTCTCAGTGACACCAAAACTGGATTGTTACAGTATACCAGGTTGCAAATAAAGGTGTAAAGCATTATTTACCTTCTCAATAGAGTGTTCAAATGAATAGTTTAAAATCCTTAACAGTATAAAAGAATAACAGAATTGGAAGGGATCTTGGAGGTCTTCTAGTCCAACCTTGTGCTCAAGCAGGATACCTGTATATAGATATAGATACAGATAGATACTCTATACCTGTGATGGAGAACCTATGGCAAGTATGCCAGAGGTGGGATGCAGAGCCCTCTCTGTGGGCATGCGCGCCATCGCCAGTTGCTCTTCTGGTTTCTGGCCCACGCATGTGCACCGGCCAGCTGGTCTTTGTGCTTGCCAGAGTGCGAGTGCACGCATGTATGTGCACGCACATCAGTGGTGGGTTCCTCCCGGTTCGGTCCAGTTCGCTAGAATAGATAGCGGTGATGCTGTGATGTCACCGAACCGGTTCTAAGCGTCCCGGACCTCCCCCCTCCACGTGCCCGTACTTACCGGGGCCTGCGCGGAGCGCG
>JANHFM010007655.1:181249-205465 GCA_032468115.1 Grayia smithii | reverse complement strand
GAGATGCCCGCGAACCGCGCGCAGGTAGAAGAGATTGTCTCTCGCCGCGGTGGGAAACGGCCGAAGGCTCTGCTTGAAAGGGGCGGGGATGGATGGCGCGGCTTTTGAGGAAACTAAAAGTCCATAGTAGCCTAGATTTCGAGGCACTTTCCTCTGGAATCTACTTCGGAAGAGCTTGGGAATAAAACCTGCCTCTGTTTGGGGCTCAGACTGACGTCTTATCCATGCTTTCCCGGCCACTGTTTCTTTCAGGCTAGATTAAACTGCTCAAAGGAGGGAGTAGATTTACTCAGATTTAAAGATCATTGTAAAATCCGAAGTAGCAGAGGATCTCTCTCTCTCTCTTTAGCTATCTAGTTATATCTAGCTATCATTTATCTATCATTTATCTGTTTGAATTTATCTGCCTCCCGTCTCACCATCACAGATGAATCTGGGCAGTAGCGGTTAAGCTTTTCCTTACCTTGTTCAAAAGTCTCTGTAAATCAAAAAGATTATCACACTATGCATTTGGGCATTTGGTAAATTAACTTTACTATGAAACTGAGCTATTTTCCTATCATTTCATTTTGGCCACTTACCTAGCAAACTTTTCCATTAACCAACTTTTCACGATTTCATTTTGTTGTTGCTGAATGACAACTTATACCACAGGTGATATTCAGCAGGTTCTAGCCAGTTCTGGATAACTGGTAGCGGAAATTTTGAGTAGTTCATAGAACCAGTAAATACTACCTCTGACTGTCCCTGTCCCCATCTATTCTCTGCCTCCTGAATCCCAGCTGATCGGGAAGAAATGGGGATTTTACAGTAATTTTTCCCTGGAGTGGCGAGGGAATGGAGATTTTACAGTATCCTTCCCCTGCCACGCCCACCAAGCCATGCCCACCAAGCCATGCCACACCCAGAGAACTGGTAGTAAAAAAATTTGAATCCCACCACTGACCTAAACCCTTGAATTTAAACTTCTAAAAATTGGTTGGCTCAATGACCTCGTAAAAAAACAATAATGGGCAGAAAATTGATTCCAATTCTACCAATCAATTAAAAACGGAATTGGTAGTTGAAAGAAAAAGTGAAATTTTGTTTTCATGTTAGTTAGTATAGTGCAGCAGTTTTGCCAAATCCAGTTCGATTTCAAACAACTTTGAATGCACAGTAAGCTAAAATAAAATTAAAATCTGTCCCATGAAAAAAAGCAATTTCCATTTGGTATTTCTCACTTATAATTAATGGGAAAGCCACTATAATCCATTCCAGCTGAGGTGTAGGGGAGAGAACTGCTGGGGAAGAGGGAGATTAATAGTAGAGGGTGGACAAGTGGAAATTGCCATGGCAAAATTCCTTCCCACAAGGGACCTTTTCCTTCCCAGTGGTTTCCTTTCTCCCCATTCAACGAGATGGGGAACAGCAGGACAAGGATGGTATCGCTCAGGGCTTCTTTGTGCTCTGCAGCTATTAATCAAGGTCAAAAGAATGGCAAGAAGGAGGACAGAGGTGGGAAACTGCAATGTGGTGGCATTGTTGGGAAATGCCCAGTTAGACAAGAAGGAGGAATCAAGTGGGGAGTTAGCCTTGAATCATTGTGCAGCCACAAGAGCTTCATGGGCTGACTGCCCAGCCAAACTCCATGGAACCTTATCTATCTATTCCCAAGGGAAGGCAAGCAGTCTGGGGAGATTCCTGTATTATAGGCAGAATACAATAAAGTAGTTAGTTTGTGAATCTGGTTGCTTCTGCCTGACAGGTATCTCAATAAACCCTAGCAAACCTGACTAGGAAGAGAATACACTTTCAATTAAGTGGGTAGATTGTTATCCTAGCAAAAGTTGCAAGAGCTAGGATATGTTCCTGGTTTAGCCCAGGCACGGTGATACGTTGGACTCCATCTTAAGCTATGGGCACCTGTAAGACATACTGCTTTTATAAGCTCCTCCTGTTCCATATGTACTTGTGGATGTTGTAATACACATACAAAAGGTGTGGATTACAGCACAATGCCGTAACACTGTTTTTCTCATTCTGCCCCCCTTTCCACTTCCCATCCCTTATAACTCATGGACACTACTGTCCTAAGTTGTGACTCTGTTTTGATTCAGGGTGTGGACTCCACAAAATGACCTGGAGGGTCACAGGCAGCTTGTAATCCAAGGGTGGTATTCAGCAGGTTCTGACCAGTTCTGGAGAACCGGTAGCAGAAATTTTAAGTAGTTCAGAGACCAGTAAATACCACCTCTGACTGGCCCCGGCCCCATCTATTCTCTGCTTCCCAAGTCCCAGCTGATCAGGAAGAAATGGGGATTTTGCAGTAACCTTCCCCTGGAGTGGGGAGAGAATGGAGATTTTACAGTATCCTTCCTCTGGTGGGGCACTGATACAGAGGATATGGCCAAGCTAAATGTTATGTTAGAGGAGAAATGGAAACAAAAATATCTTCCAAAGATTAAAATGACATGTTTGAATGGCAGGATTCCTTTATATTTGAATATGAGTAATTAATTAGCATATATTTTTGCAAATTGCATGTTTGTCTTTTTTAATGAAGTAGTGAAAAAATAACCTGATGGCTTTAATTTCCTGAGTATGTGAGATGCTCAATGCCAAAAATAAAATCAGAAATGACCCTTGCAAATTAGATTTTGTAATTCAACTGTTACTTCTGAGATGCTTGGAAAAGGGAAGCATTTTCCTTGTAGAGGAAGGAAGCTGAAGATAATACCACTAACCAAGTGTTTAGGGAAGCAATGAATTTCCTTTCATTGATTGGAAAAATGTTTGGGATTCTTTAATGATCATTTGGTACAAATTTCAATGATGAAAAGTATGCTTCACAATATTTACAAGATAAGCCTCAACTTTTGTACCTGCATCAGGCACAAGTATGCAAGTCCCATGGTTGGTTTCATGATATATGTCAACAGTTCCCCCACTTGTCCTTCCATGTAGACACCTATCAATGTTTAATTTGGCCTTAAGCATTTAAGTGATTGATCATTATGTCCAATGTTCTCTTCCAGTCATTTGGTTCCATCGGTTTATAATTCTGCTATGCTATCCCAAGAGTACTTGAAATGGGAGTGAGAAAAGAATGCAGACTGGACCTGACAGTAGCCTTTGTTCTCACCCTAAAAGTCAATTCATTATATTTCCTAGAGAGAGAAGATGTTCTAAACATATTCATTGTGTATGCTATTCCTCACTATAGGCCTCTTCTGACTTGCATTTACTTACCTATATCTTCATAGCTGATTAGCATGGTAGAGCGGATTGCCGCGGCTCAATTGTTTTAATTCCCTAGCAGTAACACTGAAGGTGATTTTTCGTTCAATTGCGCATACCCACGTAGCGAAGCGCACAATCACTAGACCAGATGTTAAACCGGTAGGATCCCACCCAGTGGTGGGTTGCTCCCAGTTCGGCCCAGTTCACATGATCCGATAGCAGTGACGTGTGACGTCACCAAACCGGTTCTCCGCAGCCGGGAGCTGGGCCCACCCACGTGCCCGTACTTACGTTTCTCTGCTTGCGCATGCGCAGAGTACTTGTTTTGCAGTTTTTAGTTAGTGCGCATGCGTGGAGTGTGTGTTCGGTGCACCGATCACATGCAAAAAACGTGCATGAAGAGAACCGGTAGTAAAGGTAAGTAGAACCCACCCCTGGCCTATGGACAGGGAGATGGACTACAATGAAATGGCAGTTTTCCAGGACGGAGGGAGCACATCCAAGGGGAAGGATTTGAGAAGAGACAAAGCCCAAAGTTGGCTTCGAGAAGGAGGAAGAGATTTAGGAAACCCATTCCCTAGAATCTTCCAGGGTGTATCCGTTAGGTTTAGAGTAGTATAAGTTAAATCTGGCAAGATTCTGTCTGTATGGTCTGAATAAGTAAAGAACTGAACTTTGGCTGGATTGCTCTATGTTGTTCTTAGACTGGACCTGACAGTAGCCTTTGTATCTACCCTAAAAGTTCATTCATTTTATTTCCTAAAGAGAGAAGATGTACTAATCATATTAATTCTATATGCTATTCCTCATTATTGGCCTTTTCTGGCTTTCTTTTAAGTATGGAACAAATACATCCAGGCAACCTCTTTGTTTTGCCCTGTTCTCACAATGTTGTGTTTGTCTCATTATATTTTGATGAAAGCCTTCAATCTTGCAAATGCTTCCTGCCTTAAAAGAGGGCAGCCTGTGTTCTCACAGTTCCATGTTATATTGGTTTATCTTTCTGATTCTAATCAGAAACAAATACAATGCATAGAGAATTGGTTCTGGAAAATTCATGAAGAACAATTTTATCAATTATAATGTATTTCACAGCATGCTTTAGCTGAAGGCACAAGTTGATGGCATAATGAAATGTGCTTTTTCGCTAATGGGTTCCTCTCATAGCTAATTGGGTAAATTACTTTTCATTATGCCTTTAAGCAAATAAAATCCAAGAAATATCATTTCGAATGTGACTGAGGTGAGAGTGCTGATGAAATAACAGTTTTGTATTAATTAACAAATCCCACTTTATATTCTGATAAGATTTGATTAGTTAAGTTTGTGTAGTCAAGAGGACTGTAAAAGTTCAGTTCAGCTTTGAGACCAAGCAGGTAGAATCTTAAACCTAGAAATCCAAACTATAGGTGTCAAATTCTTTTAATGGAGGATAAAGCTCATTGATTCATTTCAGTATAATAGGAAAATAATCTTGTTACGAAGGGCTATCATTTCAGTACTTAAACGTGCTCCCTTTTTTCTGCTTCTCAGAACATAGATAATATCAAGAACGAAATAGGCCCACTTTCAGTTGAGCTAAAGGGTAAAATAGATAATCTGTCTGGAAATATCAAAAATAAGAAGCTTCCAGAAAAGGTACTGCAGGCAGAAGCCCATGCTGCCCAGCTGAATGATTCATCTGCTATTTTGGATGGGTAAGTTGACAAGATTGTTATTTCACTTTCATTGACTCTAGAATTTGGTAGCTGGGAAAATAGAGGAAGCATTTTCTCCTTTTTAATGTTTAATTAAAGAGGCATCCTGAAACTCCATTATCATGATTGCGTAAGCTTTCCCAAGGCAAGATGGCAATGTCCCAGTCTTCCCAAAGAAATAGACTGACTTTAGTTCTTGATAAATAGGGGGGGGGGGGAAAGAGAGGGAAAGAATTTCCAAGAAAATTAAACCCTTCGAACTTTGGAGTATAGAATCAATCATCTTTATCATTAGAGGAGTGTTTCATGTTGTGACATTGCAGTATTCTTGTTCTGTGGTCTAATTTCAATTATGTCAGGTTTGTTTTGTTTTGTTGGGTTTTTTTTCCTGGCTAGAAGCAACCTGTAAATTAAAAATCTGTGCCATGTCTACACAAAAGAAAATCTGCCTGAGTCCTGTAGGCAATACCTATGTGCAAAAAAAACCCCAAAACATTAATACATATGGGTCTAGAACTAGAATTTAAAATTCTCCCTTGAGTTTTTAAAAGTTGAATATGTATGTTTTTCTTTACAGAATCCTTGATGAAGCTAAAAACCTCTCCTTCAATGCAACAATAGCTTTTAAGGCCTACAGCAATATCAAGGAGCATATTGACAAAGCGGATGCAATTTCTAAAGATGCTAAAGCTCGTGCCAATGAAGCCATACAACTGGTAAGGGAAAATCTCTTGAGGACCTAAATGAAAGCCACTCTCTCAAATAATCTTCTTCAGTGCTTAGATACTAGTATTGTCCTATTTCTCAGCCATTATTTATCATATACTATTATCATGCTCATTGATATAGGTTAGTGTATTACAAAGTTTAATACAACTGCTAATAAATATCCATCAAGAAATCTTAAGCAATGTCCCAAATCATCTTGATAAATTAAACCTAGTTGCTCTACACACAACAAACTCTTCAAAATAAAATAGATGCTACATTTGAGTTATTTCTTGCAGGAATTCTATAAAATAGCTTTATCGGGCATAGCCATCACCATCCAGAACCTGTTTATGGTTAACAGCATTAAAATAAGTTTTATTACTAAACGAAGAGGTACAGTATAATAAGCATCAGTAAAGTATAATCAAACTACTGCTATTATTATTTAGCTTATTAAATCTCATCTCAGTAGCCAGATTAGTTTTACAGATTCTTTCTCCAACTGACATGCGAAGGAAGTCTCTGATGGAGAAGCCCAAGAGAAGGACTTCTGCAAATGATTTTGAAGCCTTTGAAGAAAGTCTTTGTTACCAGATTAATCTATTTATAGGGCTTTTATCTTTAAACTGTTTTCTTCATTGCCATAACTAAGCTAGGCTTATACTCTAATATATATTTACTATCACAGAAAATCATTCTTATTTACTGTCTTTCCCCTTTGTTTTTGGCTCTTCTTTCACATCTTTTATTTATTTAATATTTATATATTCGTATCCCACTTGTATTATTTTTACAAATAAGTTAAGGAGGCAAACATAGCCAATGCACCTTCCTCCTCCTATTGCTGTGATATTGCCTTTATTGCAGGGATGGTATTCACTTACGTTCGCTACCGGTTTGCAAATATGAGCGCACACGTTCACCCATATTAGGACCTTCCACATGCGCATGGGCAGAGCATCAAAAACAGGACATGATGATGTCTGGGTAGGTGGGTGGAGTCTCCCGCCGCTATCAGTTTGCCCGAACTGGATAGAACCAGCTGAATATCACCACTGCTTTATTGGCAAATTCACAATATAATATAATATACATTACAGCAAGTCCATTGCCATATAAATTTTCACATCATTCCGTACCCAAATTTCACATTTTTTTTCACCTGTTTAATCCCAATTCTCTAGAATGTTCATCCCATGCTTGCTATCATCTGGTTTTTTTATGTCAATCAGATAGTTCAATAAGGAATTTACACTAAATAACTTTTTTTAAGTGGTGTAAAATGTCACATGCCTCAAGATAAATCAGTTATCTATTATTATCAGCTTCTACTGATCTATTCAATCTCATGGAAATCATTTTACACTACATGTAACACAGCCATAAAGTCCTGCTCAAGACTCAATCCAAATTCAATTTTTTTAGTTCTGACTACACTTACTTTTCACTTTTTATATTGCAAATTGGGTGTCTTAACAATTTCATTATGTCTAATGAACTTTTTATTAGCCAGTTAAGCATTCACACTTATTTATTAGTAATAATATTCAGCTTTGCATGTAGCCACTTGTTACATCTACGCTACACTATGATTGTTACATTAATCATAGTGCCTCTTCTAGATCATAGAGGAGAGAAAATAGAAGAAATATAATCTTATGCAGCAAGAATCTCTATTGCTGAATTTGGCAGTAATTCTCTCTTCAAGAACAGTTTGGTTAATTCATGAAAGAGAAACTAATTGTTGACATGGCTAGTTTTTCACAATGGGAATATCTTTAAGTGTTACCTTTTACTATAAAAGGACAATAATTTTACTATATATAATTTATTCTGTCCACCACCACCAGTTTAAACATGTTGTCAAGACTGATCATCATTCTGTAGACTCTTTTTCAATGCATTCCTAAAGCAGTGGATAAATGATTTGGATACAAGAAAAAAATCTACCATAATCCAGTTTTTATTTATCATTCATCCCTGACTTTTGAAATTGAAAATTTGAGTTGGTGCTTTATGATTCTATAGACAAATTATAAGACAATGAGCAGTGATGGTTACTTGAAGAAGTTTAGCATGAATCTTGCACTACTCCTTTAAGAAAAGTTGGGTACTTGCTAAATACCATCTAGGACAGCATTGGCAGAATCTTTTCGGCACCAAGTGCCAAAATGGGAGAGCGCGCATACAGGGGTAGCACAATAAACCGGAAGAGCAGCTCCCTGGCACGAATGCACGGGAGTGCCAGAAACCAGAAGAGCAGTTTCCCTGAGTACATGCCTGGTCTTCCGGTTTCTGGCGTGCATGTGCACGCAAAGACCAGCTGGCTGGCGCACATGTGTGCACCGGAACCCGGAAGAGCAATGAGAGACAGCTGGCGTGTCCAAAGAGATGGCTCTGTGTGCCACTTCTGGCATGCATGCATTAGGTTTGCCATCACTGATCTAGGAGTAGAATCACTTTTACTTAGGACATAGCTCAATTTAGCAGTGATATTTTATTATAGTAGCAGTTTGTTCACTTTATAATTCTTTCTCCTTAATTTGCCAATGACCTGTCTTCCCATTCATGAAAGCTAATCTAGTGTAATCCATACATACTTCCAAAAGAGGTGGGACAAGGACAAAAAGTAGTTTTGATTTAATTTAATTTAAATATAACTACATTTAAATTAGCTAATTTTAAGATAATGTGATTTACTTCACATGAGTTTAATAATTCACTATTCTGTCATATTAAACATTACAGTTTGATGGTAATAATTAGAGAAGCTCTGGAGGCTTCATCAAATAATTTAGAAAAGTGTGAGTGACTTTGGGATCTCAGTTTATTCAATTCTGAGTCATCCATAAAACAACTTTTCCTGTTTGAAATGATTGTAGTAGAATGGTTCCCCTCCCCCACAATTTTAGGAGATCTTATACATGTTTTAATGAGCAGCCAACTAAAGATATATATTAATGTAGATGTATATATTATTGGTATGAGAGAAAAAGAGAGAAGGAGAGACATTTTATAAAATTATATGCGTTACTTTGATTTTTTTCCCCCAATAAAAGTCTGTTTTCTGTTTCCTGGGGATAAAAGAACAGAGAAGATTCTGTTTTTACAATGAAACTGAAATAACAAAATAAGTATGATATATTACAGTAATCTAACCTAACAATTCAAAGCAAATTTGTGATGTTTTCCATCATCATAATTCTTCAATTATGTTACACTGCTTTTTTTAAAAAAATCAATCAATTTCTCTTAAAAAAATTTCCTGGAATCTTTTCAACTACAGCAAGTAGTTGTTTCTGTTACTTTTCTTCTATAGGCATCTGGTCCAGAAGGCTCATTAAAGGATGCTGCCAAGAATGCTTTACAAAAAAGCTTCAAGGTTCTCAATGATGCCAACAAACAGGCAAATGATGTTAAAGGTATGTATTCACCAATAAAGAAAAATAGTTGTATCTCAGGGTTGAAATGAGGAGTCCTTGGTGTTCTCTGAGCTTGGTTGTTTTCTTGCAGACATTTCATTACCCATAGTAGGTAGCATCATCAATGCTAGTAAGGAATGGGTTTGCTCTCAGTTTATGTTCTAGTGGCTTGCCCTATCAGTGTTGGTGGGAGGGGTCATGGGAGTACTTTGGTTGGGCTGCTTACTGCTAGCTTGTTTGGCAGTTCCTTAATTGGGGTATTCTTTACTTCTTGATTGTTGGACTGATGTTAAACATGGTTTTAATCTATGCTCATCTGTGTGTTGATTGCTGGTGGAAAGGTGTTTGGGTCTTCTTGTTCCCTTTTTGGCTTGTTGATTGTCTCTTTTGCACAGTATGTAGGTGTTGTTTATGTCTGTGTTTCTATTGATGGCCAATTTGTCAGAGTTCTCCAGTGGTTTTGGATTTCACTTGGTCTAGGATGGTCACAGTTTCCCAGTTGAAACTATGGTTCAGTCTGTCCATGTGTTGTGAAATTAAAGAATTTCCATCCTGTCTTCTAACTGCCATTTGATGTTCATGGATGCATTCTGCTAGTCTTCTGACTGCTTGTCCTATATAGTAGCTGTTGCATGGGTGAAACACAAATTTTTTCCCTACCGGTTCTGTGGGCTTGGCTTGGTGGGTGTGGCAGGGGAAGGATATTGCAAAATCTCCATTCCCTACCCTTCTGGAGGAAGGATATTGCAAAATCTCCATTCCCACCCCACTCTGGGGCCAGCCAGAAGTGGTTTGCTGGTTCTCCGAACTACTCAAAATTTTTCCAGAACCTGTTAGAACCTGCTGGATTTCACCCCTGGGCTGTTGCAACTTTTACATTGTATGTTGTAGGTGACTCCTGGGTTTGTTTGATTTTTTATTCGTTTGTTTTCTTATGGGGCTGTTGGTCTTTTGGTTAATTTAGGTTATTTTGCATGGCCCCAGAAGAAAAAAGAGAGTTATATACAACACACATTGAAAAGACTCTAAATGGGCTCGGCATTTCTGGATTAGAAAAAGCATACAAAGCTATCTAAATTTGATTAATAAATAGATAGAATACAGTTGTCATAGAATTTCCCAGAGTTCAGAGAGGAAGTTCAGAATTGAAAGATTGTGAATAAAATCTTTTTTTCCTTATAATCTTTCATTATTCTAGAAGGAGAAACGATGATTAATTTATCTCTTTCAACTTCAGATAGTCATCTCATTAAAATACTGAAAATCTAAGTTCTATTTAAATAATTCTTCAGGACTCAGGCATGACTTGTGGCAGTAATGGGAATGTTTTTGCTATGACATCTATTTGAATTGTAACCAATTATATTAGATATCACATGATAGTTAATCAGGAGTCTGCCATAGGTGAACACCAAATAGTGCTGAAAGAGTCCTTACAGAGCAAAATGTCAGAAGGTAGAAGTTGAACTAGAGATTTACTAGTTTCTTCCCTCCCTTGGTGTTGGTAGAAATTTGAAGGGAGGAGTGACTGGGTAGGGAAGTAAATTCTACTGCTAACATTTTGCCCTTGTATGTATTTCTCAATCTGATGGAAAGCTTCTGTCCCTGGTTTGCTCTGTGTCAGAATATATGCTAGGAATCAATTACAGAGCAAGAAAATTGAATCAAATATACTATTTTAAAGATATATGGTCTGTAGAGTTCTGTACTGAGAAATTTAGTTATAACACTTTTCTCTGTAAGGAAGATTAATTGCAAAATAAAGGCCCGAAAATGCTGGCCACTGAGATAGAAGTTATTATTTCATTTTGATTGGTAAGTCTTAGAAGAGCTGTGTTTTTGAGAATTTTCTGAAGAATTGCCATATTAACCGTGAAACTTTGATCTGCTCATTAGACAAAGGAATTGGAGATGCTGCCTGCTGTGTATGATAGTCTTAGAAAATCATGATTTTCATTATTTCCTCTAATTTTGGAAACTCATTTTCAATGTATTATATGGAGCTAGTCTTATGTAAAATTAATAAGAGTGCTTCCTTCATTTCTGTCCTCTTAGCATGCTATACTTTCTTTTTAAATCAGGGGTGAGCAACTATGGCAACTTTACAACCTGTGGACTTCAACTCCCAGAATTCCTGAGGCTGGCTCAGGAATTCTGGAAGTTGAAGTCTACCCGTTGTACAGTTGCTATAGCTGTCCACCCCTGGTTTAAATGAACCTACAGTGCTGCATATATAATGTGGGAGTAAATCTCATCAAACTCAGAATGTGATACTTTTGAACTGTTAATAATACTTCAGCACTTTGATGTTGATTAGAAAGTGATTTGTTTTATACCAAGAGTTGCATATCTTCCAGCAAGCAGCCTGAGGAGAAGAAATGGGCATCGTGCAATAATTTTTTAAAAAAATTGCAAATTATTTGCCTATCAGTAGATGGCACTATGGTACTGGAATTTAGGATGCAGAGGAGATGGGGAACCAGATGGCAGCCAGCAAATGGAAAGGGTCAGGCCCCTTTTTTGGTGTATGATGTCAGCGGTATAGAAGAATAAAGAAGATTTTTCAAACTACTAACTAAGCTGGGTTCCTTTCTGGCTTCTTTTTTTTAATGAATCTGTAGAATCTGAGCAGTATCCCACTACATATATTCTTGGCCACTAGCATGAAATTCTTCACTACACTGAGAAAAAGACTCCATCTTCTCAATTCTTTCTAATGTATTATCAGGATGAATTTTAGCGATTTTACCAGCATTCATTTACCTAGTGTGCCTCTCTTTATTTCCTTTCAGAAAATCTGTACTTTTATTTTTGCCCTGAAGGACTCTAGAGACAAGTTTGACTTAGAAAATGGCACAAGAGAAATGTTAAATTCATATTTATGCATATGCATGCAGCCAACACAAACATATATGCACACTTATGCACCTATTTAACTATATGACAGGTAAGTCCTTAAGGATTCCTGTGGCTAGGTAGGAGAAGTAAAAGCACTGGAAAACTTTTTCCCATATTTTTTTTATTAAAAAGTTTTACAAAAAACCATTTTTTTACATAATATAAAAGATATGACTTCATATCTATTGTTTTGACTCAACTGTTAGAATGCTGGAAAGGGAATTGATTGCAGAAAAAAATTGCCTCTTTTTATTACCATCAGTGGAATTCCTTCACTAGATCATAGTCTTTCCACATGAATAGAATAGAATAGAATAGAATAGAATAGAATAGAATAGAATAGAATAGAATAGAATAGAATAATAACTTTATTGCAGAGGAATAAAGTGGAAATTTTGAGCAATTCGGAGAACCAGCAGCGGAAATTTTGAGTAGTTTGGAGAACTGGCAAACACTACCTTTGGCTGGCTCCAGAGTGGGGTGGGAATGGAGATTTTGCAGTACCCTTTCCCTGGAATGGGGGTGGAAATGGAGATTTTGCAGTATCCTTCCCCTGCCCTGCCCACCAAGCCACACCACATCCACCAAGCCATGCCCACAGAACCGGTAGTAAAAAAAATTTGGATTTCACCTTCTTTATTGTCACTTTGAATATACACTAATTGGCATACATTAAAATGAAATTTTGTTGCATAGAGCTCTCAAAGGGTCACCTCTAATATACATTACATAAACATGACAAAATGAAAGAATGAATGAATGAATGGATGGATGGATGATGCATATACCCACAAATGAATGAATAATGCATATAACCACAAATACAGTATTATATGATACAAAGAAACAACACAGTCTAATTGAGACATATACATGTACATGGCAAGAGAAACGAATCTTGTAAGTTTACCAGACAGATGGCATAGGGAACAAAGCTGTTACAGAATCTGGTAGTCCTGCTAGAAATACTTTGAAGGAAGGAGGTAGAAATACCTCCTCCCAGAGCGGACTAACAGAAACAGACTGTAAAGTGTGTGGGTGACCAGCAAGATCTTTAGCCATCGAATTTTACTAAAAGAAGAAAAAAAAGGATGATCCGTATTACCTGTTAGAATAAATACAAGCAAAACAGACTGATTTGTTTGTTTGTTTTGTTATTCTATAGGATAATGCTTAAAGTTTAGAAGATTACTCTGAGGGTTAATTTCATTGCTGGGAATTTCAAGCTGTGGCATTTCAGAATGTTTTTCAATAAAAAAACAGTGTAGACATTTTAAAAAATGATAATTTTTGGAGCTTTATCCTCCATTTTGTATGAGGCTATCTCAGGAAATTTATTTTGCCTTTTTCTTTCTAATTTTCAGGAAACAATTAAAATGCATTTGAGATATTAAATGGAAAAAATATTAAACAGATGGATTGAGAATGTTGGCATTTAAGAGATCCACAGAGATTAAGCTTATTAAAACTCATAAAAATAGCCTGGTTTAATGGGTCTAAAAGCAGGTTTTAAAGCAGAGTGATTCTAAAATACAGACATGAAATAATTGATATAACTTGGGGAATTCACCCCAGAGAGATATAGTGAATTTATAAAATATTTGGTTGCAAAATTACTAAAACTACTGAATCTATCCCTCTATTAAATGGAAATCGTGTTAAAAGCACAATATAAGTGCCATATATTTTCAGAAAAATGCCTGAAGGATTATAAATAAAATTTTAAAGTATTTTAGAACAAGATTTCTTATGCAAGAAAGTGTTAATTGATGACTAACAACCATTCATTTAGTGATAATTCAGTTACAATGGCACTGGAGAAAATGACTTATGATCGTTTTTCAAACTTATGACCATTGTAGCATCCCCATTATCACGTGATCAAAATCCAGATGCTTGGCAGTATTTATGACAGTTGCAGTATCCTAAGGTCATGTGATCACCTTTTGCAACTTTTTGACAAACAAAGTCAATGGGGAAGCCAGATTCACTTAACAACTGGGTTATTAACTTAACAACTGCAGTGATTCACTTAACAGCTGTGGCAAGAAGGGTCATAAAATGGGGCAAAGCTCACTTAACAACTGTCTCGCTTAGCAACATAAATCTTGGGCTCAATTGTGGTGGTAAGTGAAGGACTCCCTGTATATTGGAAATGTCTGTATTTCCCTCTTATAGCAGATATTTATAGGCAAAGAAGGTTATATATAATGATTGCATATAAACTGGTTTATAGACTCTATATATCTGTCAGGCTACTCTCCCCATTACTGTTGCTGCAGCTTGCTATAATCTTCAGATGGAGGGGGATGGGGGAGGGAAGGAGCCTGTTGTAAGGGGGGAAAGGGAGGGGGGAAATCAGCACAGACAGGAAGCAGAGGTGTGAATCAGTTTCACCTGGTCCACTTCAAGGACTTTTGGGTGCCCAGGACCTGGGAACAGAATGTTAACTGGTTCTCAAAGTGTCCTGTTCTCAAAACATCAAGCTACCATCCTGTTGGGTATTGATGAATTGGTCAAAGATGGGTGGGGCTAAGGATTTAGAACAATGTAGCAATTTGCATGGATTTTCTTCAGATCTGGCCTTGTTTTTGCTGCACTCAATTGTCTCTAGTAAAAGAGTCTTGTAACATTGGATGGAGTCAAGCATCTTTCTTTCCTGGAGAGCCAGCTGGGACAGGGCTGACACTATCCCTTGAGAGATCACAAAAAAGAGGATAAGATTTCCCATGGAAATACCAGAAAGGAGGTTGAAGTAAGAGTAGAAGGCTATCGATTAACACAATGCAACCAATTAATACACCTAGAATAACTGATGTAAAAATTCATTTGGTCATTCTGGCTCAATCTATGGAAATAACTACTTTTCTTCATTAAGTGGTATGCAGAGTCACTTTTAAAGAACAATTAGTTTCTTTCCTATGAAATAAATATTGCAGAAATGTGATTCTTTCTAATATGCCATTTGACAAAGCTATTGTGCCTATCATTGCACTAAAAACCATTTTATAGTCCAATTAAAATACAATAATACATTTCTTATTTGGATATTGCTCATTAACTTCCCTATGTTTGGATTCTTTCATATTTGCCACCTTTAGCAAGACTAATGGTCCATTCCCAGATTTAGCCATTAGTTCATTTATTTTATTTCTAAGGAAAAAAAATTGACCAAACTGTTCTAAGGAAAAAATAATTGTACAAAAAAGATGTTCTTGCCTCAATTTTTTCCTCATTGATCTGCAGCTAATCCACATTTTCTTTGCTAAACTATATTCTTGATATACGTATTGACAATGCCCACAAATCTAAATTGGAGTATACATTTTGACAATGTTAACATAATTTTTTATGGAAAAAAATGACATCTTTAGATACACCATTGTCACAAAAAATATGATTTGCAAAATATATTGAATCATAGTCCACCAGTATGATATTGAATATGCAATTACTGAGTTTTCTTCTAAAACGTAATTGTGCTTGTGCACCCATGAGAGAAAAGTATGAACTGTTAGTTTTGTCTCCACCTTAAAGATTTTTGTTTGGTTTTGTTTCCATTGTACTTCATTTAATTCAATGGTACTTCGTTCAGTCGCAGTTATTTTCTATCAAGTTAGTCAGTCGTTCAATCATTCAATTAATTTATATGGCTGACTATCTCAGTTAATGACTCTGGGTGGCTTACAATTTGAAAATATATATTACAATCAAAATACTAAACACATTTTTAAACAATAGAAACATCCAAAATAAATAAACAGAGCAGCAGAAATACTTGGCCATTAACAATACAGACAGGAAATGTGGCCTTTGCCACGCTCAACACGCCAGGCAAAGATGTAGCCAGGTTTTTAGGATGTTAATGAAAGGCTAAAAGGGTTGGAGCCATTCTAATCTCCAAAGGGAGGATGTACCACAGAAGAGGGGCCACTGCTGAAAAAGTTCATATTCCAGTTCCTGCCAGTTGACACTGTCAATGTTCCAAATAATGTACCCATAGAAAGCAGAACTCCGAGGCAGGTAGATTCCTCAAAGAACAATTTATTGGATACATCATATTGGCACAACTGGTGAAAACTGACTCTGAAAGTTCCCTCGGTTTTCACCTTATTAAAAAGTAAAAGTTTCCCCTTTCCCCAAGTCCTTGTCCAATAGAGATGCTGGGCGGTTGCTTGGTTACTCCATTCCTTCTCTTCTCAGCCACCGGTTGGAATGTCCTTGGTTCCCACAGGAAAATTCTTTATTTTGACTACAAAATCCCAGCTATCTATTTCACCCCTTCACTGTCCCCTCTTCCTCCTTGTGGCAACCCTGAAGCCTCAAAGATGGCCTCAGCCAGGTTCGCTTCAGGGTTGACACTTTGACCGGTGGGTCTGCAGCTGCCTATTCTACTCATCCTGGTTGGATGAGTAGAGATTCTTGGGGAAAGGCAATAAGGTAATGGGAATACGACTGCAATAGCAACAGCACTTGGACTTATATACTGCTCCATAGTACTTTACACACTCTTTGAGAGGTTTACAGAATCAGCATATTTCCCCCAACAGTCTGGGTCCTTCTTTTACCAACCTTAGAAGGATGGAAGGCTGAGTCAATTTTGATTCAGTCAGAATCGAATTCCTAGTTATGGGCAGAGTTTGCCTCCAATACTGCATTCTAACCATTGCGCCACCATGACTCCTATAAGTAAATGGGTAAAACTTATTTGTGGTGTTGCTTTGATCTTTTTGATGCTTTTTCATTTTCATGCATATTTGCAAATGCACAGACTTGCACATGCATGCATATGCATGTGCACACACTCACAGATACACAGAGCCATATACTAAAGAAACCAGATTCTGAGAATTCTGAAGTTACTGGAAAGTCATATCACCAATGGA
This sequence comes from Grayia smithii, assembly GCA_032468115.1. Lineage (NCBI taxonomy): Eukaryota > Metazoa > Chordata > Lepidosauria > Squamata > Grayiidae > Grayia > Grayia smithii. The sequence goes on along the minus strand of JANHFM010007655.1, from coordinate 188,629 downwards.
TATTATGTTTTAAGGATCCTTCAAGGTTTGTCCAGTACGTTTTCCCATTGTGCAACGTGGAAAATTTCTGCATCACATTAAATAGATTCCAAATGTCCTTAATTATAAATCAGTAACATCAGGAACCTGAGATTTTCAACTTTATGGAAAGCTTGACTTAAAGTTCAAAAACTACAGTTGTTATTAATCATACTTTGAAAACGATTTATAAGAGGTGCACTTATTCTCTTTAAAGTAGCTGTAGCTTTCTTCATGCTTTTGTCTGAGCCTGAAGAAAAGACATGGCTGCTTCAAATAGTCAATACCAATGTAAGCATGCACAATTGATATTTTAGTCTTATTTATTTATTTATTTATTTATTTATTTATTTATTTATTAAATTTATTTGCCCCTCTCAACCACAAGGTGACTCTGGGAGGCTTGCAATGTTGAAAAGAAAAAAATAATGCAACAATGCCTATCTTGGTGCGGGGGCGGATAAATTAATAAAACTTTTATTATCAGCCTGTGCCAATGATCTTCACTCCAAGCACCATCAGGCTGAATGTAATAGTTAACCAGCGGATTTCAAATGAATAAATCATGATAAATATTCAATCTGTAGTTATTTGAGTGCTTGATACTTCTAAGCCATAAATAGTCCAAAAATCCGATGATAGCTCTTTATGGCCAATTATAATTTTTTAGCCTAAGCTCGCTCATAAAATTATTATGATACTAAATTGAGAGAGTTCCTATGTAACCCTAAATTCCTTTCAAGATATATGGTATTAAACTTATAATGAATTATATTAATATAACCAAATCTCTTGATTTGTGTACGCCTTATAGAAAATGAGGATAATCTAAAAGGAATGCAGAATAAATTGCAAGTTGCAGGGGAAAGAAACTCAGCACTCTTGAAAGCTCTGAACAACACCCTGGAAAAACTATCAGCAATTCCAAATGGTAAGTGGGAGCTCAACTAAATTATCATTGTTCAGTATTTAGAGTGCAGTGCATTTCCTAAATTAAAGAAATATGTTTTTTTCCACTTCAGTCCTCAACCTACTTTTATTTGTATTGTCCTTTCTTCCTTCCTTCCTTCCTTCCTTCCTTCCTTCCTTCCTTCCTTCCTTCCTTCCTTCCTTCCTTCCTTCTTTCTTTCTTTCTTTCTTTCTTTTTCCTTCCTTCCTTCCTTCCTTCCTTCCTTCCTTCCTTCCTTCAAATGACATTAATGAAAGAAGTGCATCAATATCATGTGTTTGTGTTCCCAATCAAAATATTTTCATAATATAGACACTAAGTGCAGACAGAAGAATATTTCTCTTTAATAATACATAGTGGTGCCAAAGAAAATCCTCCAAGATTTGCCCAGGTTCCCCCACTTCACTTTCTGTCTGCCAGGGTCTTTCTCAACGATGTCACTTGTTGATCACAGTTAATGGGCTGCTGCTGTCACCGCTGTCTGCTCTCCTCCTGATTGCTGAACTTCATCCAATGCTTCCAAACCAGGGATAACCATTCTGGCACATCCAAAACACAATGGAAGTGGCATTGTTAGAATTATCATCACAGCACAATAGCTCAGCTCTAATAAGATGTGTCAGTATGCAGACAGTTTCAGCTCAATATATTTCTGGTTTTGATCTTCCACTTTTGAAAAATATGTGTATATATTATGCTTTCTACTCTGTCCCATAAGTTCTCTTGTCTGTTTTGGTTCTTTGAGATATGTTAGTATATTGCTTGCCACAGAAGGAAAACTACTTGATATTCTTCTTTCCCCCCACCCCTCCCTTTTTGGTTTAGCAAGAGCATTCGCTTTCTTCTCATTCTCAGAAGTCTTTGTTTTTTTTCTTTTAAAAGCAATGAAAGACAACATTCTGCCAACCAATCTATCATTTTAGTTCATTTTCCCAAAGTGCCTCTCCTTGCTGTTATAGTAAAAATGCTAAGAAAGGAGCAAATATTCAGAGCGAAAAAGATCAAGTTGAGCAAAGAACATCATTTCTGAAGAAACATAAGCAATCTGTACAGAAAGCAGCTGGAATTGAATGTGGGATTTGTTACCTACAGCAACAAATGGAAGCCAAGATCTGCTGCCAGTGTTTTAATTATATGAAGTAAATAGGCATGACATCATAGTTCATTGTGCTACTTGCCCAGGAGTTAAAACACATTGTGCATCAGAGGGAACCAAATTGTATACAGACCAGCCTGATATCTTCATTATGACTAATTTTGCTGGATTAGGACTTCTTTGGTTTAAAAGAAAGTTAATTAAACCTACTCACAAGAAACTGTGAACTTATCTTTGCCAAAGCAGTAGATATAATTGTTTTCAGGAGGTCAACAAAAAGTAAGGATATTAAAAACATGAAACAATAGTTCCTCTTTTTTTCCCTACGTAAATTTAGATTCCATAAACAATTCAGACAATAGTTCAGTTAGTATATGTTTGAGTTGCATTTTTCATACAATGTTATGTTATGGGCACATTTACTGATGTCATTGTTATAGCACTAATAATGCTGTCAGTCTTGTTACTTCAGAGAGGTTACATGGGATTTTTTTTTTGTCTTGGAATAAGTGAAAATAAATAGGGTTTATGTTTGATTTTTTTAAAAAATAAAGATTTACCCTTTCAGAAACAAACAAAAGGTTTTGTCTTGCAGTAGGACCCAACACAACTCAAATAGTCCCTCTACAATTTGATAAATAAATTAGCAAATCAATAAATATAAATACAATATACAAGATGTGATAAGTAGGTATGTCGGCTGTCATGAGTTATTTATAAAAAAATAAAGGTGGCATAAAAATCAAATAAATAAAATATGTCTCTTGGTTCTATTTTTTTTCCCCTTCTCCTGTTTACAGATACAGCAGCCAAAGTACAAGCAGTTAAAGACAAAGCCCAGCAAGCTAATGATACTGCAAATGAGGTACTGGCTAAAATCAGAGATCTCAATCAAAACCTCCTTGGATTAAAAGACAGATACAGAAAAGTTGCAGACGATGCAGCCAAAACAAACGCTATTTTGAAAGACTCTACTAAAAATAGTAAGACCTTATTATGCCTATGTACTTTGATTTCTTTCCATTTTTTGTAATCTTTTGAAATGAAAGGGTTGTTCCTTCCTCTGATTTAAATTATGGTGTTATGTGCTTTTCAACAGCTACTAAGGTTGGTAAGGTTTATGTATATAGAGAGAAGAATGGTGATATCCTGTGCTTTAAAAATTAGACCTTACTGGTGATATTCCATACATAACTCCTTCATTATTTTGTATACTTCAAATACCACTTAATTAGAAGCATGTTTTTCATTGCCTTCTGCCTTCTTAATACATTGCTTTTGGTATTAAAAAAACAAATAGCGTCAACTCTTAGCAATGAAAATGTCCTTGAAAGATCATTCCCAGGACAGTAGAAATAATGATAAGCATTTGTAGCATGAACATGCCAGGTAGGTATATAAGTTAATCATTGAATGAAAATGCTGTAATAAAGCTGTCTTTTGGTTGTAGAAGATGTATTATAATCTCTTGGGTAATATAGGTATGTTAGGAACATATTTTATGCTGAACCTTTACTTATTATATTCACTGAAAAGCACTATATTACTGGTAGAATTACCGTAAATTCCGGCGTATAAGATGACTTTTTAACCCATTAAAATCTTCAGATAAGTGGGGGATTGTCTTATACGCCAGGTACTGACCTTGCAAGATGCATGGCTGGCAAACTCTTTATTTTAACTGGAAAAGTTGGGGGTCGTCTTATACGCCCAGTTGTCTTATACGCCGGAATATACGGTAAGAAAAAAAATGTCTTTAACATAGCTATATGACCTGTTTTTGATTTTTCCATTCAATTGTGTCCGATTCTCGGAGGCTGCCTGAACAAGTCCTTGCAGCTTTCTTGGCAAGATTTGTCAGATTTGCCATTGCCTTCTTCCTAGGGCTGAGAGAAAGTCACATGCCCAAGGTGAGACTAGAACTCATGGTCTCCCAGTTTCTAGCCTGATTCCTTAATCACTACACCAAACTGGTTCTATGTGACCTGCAGCAGATGAGTAACCATTTTTACTAGAAACCCTTTATATTGCCTCAGTGAGTGGATCACCCTTGGGACACACACAGACACATTCCAGATCTGGTCATCTTTGCAACATGCAAAAAAATATAATTTATAGGGGAAGTATATATTATTTCACCAGAAAAAAATGTGAAGGGAAAAAATAGAGGTATCCATAAGACTAGAGGAAAATGGCCTTAGAATTGTTGAGTCTTTATAATAACAACCACCAAAAAAAATTGCATTGTTATATCCCCACAAATCTATTTTTCCTTTTTTTAATTAGAAAGCAGTTTTGTTATGTTTGAAGATTTATACTGTTCAATTATGTGAATTAGAAATATCTTCTAGAAAAATCAAGAATGGTGTTCCTGAAGATAGTTTGCTATTACATTTCAGCTAAATTTAGCTGTTGGCTTACAGCAAGCATGGACACTATCTAATTTAGAGTCAATTGACCAGACTGACAGGGGCTTCAGATTCCCAGTAGTATAGCAATACCAGTGAGTCTTAATTAGAAAAGAAAAAGAACACTTGCTGATTGTTGTGCTAAAAGACTTTTGAGCTTTAATCTACTTGAGTTTCTGGGCTGAACACATATTCAGAAGTATCCATCTCTGCTTGAGCCACTATTTGAGGTCTCACTCCATTTGGAGGATTTGAGAGAGGGCAGGAAATTAAATGTCAAGTAGATCTTGAATGACTAGAGTCTCTTCGTCCCTGCCATATTGCATGTTCCTAATCACAATTTGAAGGTATGTATTCTCCTGAACTGTATTTGCCATTTCAATTTTAACTGAAGTAAAGAGATCAGGATTTCTTTGCAAGTTGTCTTGATGCTTCACTCTTGTTTCTCCCCTTTGTCACTTAAATGATCCCTTCATTCTTCTTTCTGCACTGGCTTCCATTAGCATTCTACCTTTACCTCATAGTTAGTTTTAAATAGGAACCTGAAATCGTACCAACATGAGAAAGGAGAACTTTAAGTCAGAGAAATAGGGATGTGCACAACCCAAAAGAAAGGTGGAGAAGACAGGAAGAGCACCATAATTATGAGATGAGGAAATGTTACCATTCACTGATACATGGTAACATCAAATAATAACCATTCTCACAACCTGCTTTTTATATTTATTAACCAAGTTTTAAGTAACTATAGCTCAGCTAGTTATCATGTTCTAAAAGTCCTAAGAGAAAATATCCCACTTCAAATCAGCATAATCCAGCCAAAAAAGCTATGGCCACAAGTTTTTTTGTTCAGTCACCAATTTGTTTTATACTGCTGTTTGTTTTTTTAACTTACTTAAAAATTCTTTCTTTTTCTTTTCAAAAAAAAATGCTTCAAAACTTGCCTACAGGAATCAGTACGTATAAGGTTTTAACTTCATGCACTTTATTCTTTTAAAAAATATATTTGCATGGTTATTATGTTAGGCATTGTCTAATAATAGCTGTGTTCCAGCTAATTTATCCAAGCAGCTTTGCTATGAAAAAGGAATAAACCCTAGCTCTGTTATTAGATAGTCATATATATCTATCAAGCACATTTTAAAAATTAAGAAATGTTTCCATTCAAAAGCTCAACAAAATAAACAAAGGGTCTTGGAAACTTTCATCACAAAAGGTCTACATATTCTAACATGCAAATCGATCAATCTGTACACTTCCCAGTGTATGAATACTTGTTACTTTTGTCATTATTCCCTAGTTTTCTCTTGCATCTTGAGGATGAATGTCCAGACGCCTCTTCAGATAACAAAAACAGGGGCTTTTCAGTGTGACAGCTCCACAGTCACACTGAATACCACAGCAACCACTGTCACTAGCTATCGAGTTGTATTAATTAAACATAATAGCAATAACAATAGCACTTAGACTTAGCACTTAACACTTCATACAGTCCTCTCTAAGCGGTTGACCCCAACAATCTGGGTCCTCATTTTACCGACCTCGGAAGGATGCAGGTTGAGTCAACCTTGAGCCGGTGAGATTTGAACTGCCGAAATTGCAGCTAGCAGTCAGCTGAAGTAGCCTGCAGTGCTGCAATCTAACCAATGCGCCACCTCAGCTCTTATAATACTTTCAGTTTGAGTAATCATCTAAAACACTAAACAACAACAAAACAAATTTTGAGTAGAGTGAATTCAGTATATTCCCATGCACATACAAACACTTTTGCTGCATTTTGTTGAAGCTTAGAGCTTTCTAATTGTTAAGCAGTAGACTCAGGATGGAATATAGATGGTGTTTCATATTCAAATACATAATTAGTGTACTCACTATTATGCATCTTTCCATGTAAAAGCAAACAGGAATTCCAAATATTGATGAGACACCACAGAAGAAAGGTGTCTCATTAATATCTGGTATTGTTTGTGAACTTCCAAAACCAACTAGATTTTTTTTATCTAACAAGCCAGCAATCCTAATTGCCTCATATACAGTAAATGATTGGGATTATACATATTGCCAAGGTTGCTAGGCCCATCCATGTATTGCTTCTTTTTCTAGATTACCATGCCCTGAACATGGTTTCAGACCAATGCAGGTAGAGATCTATAAGAACAGTTTTTAGTAAGATTTAGAATCTTTCATTTGTTTAGGATATGCAGAGATATTAATCTGCTACCTAATCTACACATGGGGCCCATTATACATATAATATATGAAACCATCTATGGATATTATATTGTTTTGTTTTGTTTATGCTGAGCCATGTTCCTGTTGTCATGTTTATTCAAATTTTGCAAATTTAAGGTATCTGGAAAAATATGTTTGAGATATGAAACACTTCATTTATTAATTGGCAAATACTCTACTATTTTAATTCAAAATATGTTCTGCAATGCAGGAATGTAAGTCCTGAAATCTTAGCTCCCCAAAGCACTTTTCTAACTCTTGCTGCTTTGCTTCTATTTTGCCTTTAAAGCAAGTTATAAAATTCAAATTAAAATGGCAATTATTTTCCGTCTTTAATATTATTACTGCAGATTGCTTTGAGCACAGCAACCCCAGTTTTAAACATAGTTCATGAATTTAGAAATTAATGTAACATCCTTTCTTTCACTCCTGACATTCTTTTTTAAAAAATTTGTATCATGGCTAATTTAAACTATCATTTCCCAAGTATCCATCCAGATCAGGAAACTACTTGAATAATAGAATCCAAACGGCCATATGAAGTAGAGTCTTTGGTGGCGCAGATTGCTAATGCACTGGCTAAGTGTCTCCACTTAAGTCCAGCTGCTTGCAATTAGTGCTAGTTCGATTCTCACCAGGCTCAAGGTTTACTCAGCCTTTCATCCTTTCGGGGTAGA
>JANHFM010007655.1:158166-169164 GCA_032468115.1 Grayia smithii | reverse complement strand
CACACATACACACACATTTTGAGGCTAGAAAGCTTCCTGTGGCTCTTGAAGCAACAGGGATGCACTCTTGCCAAATTGACCAGGGCCAGGACAATAGGATTCATTTAATTCTCAAAGCAGTTCATGCATTTCATATGACAATTGCAGTTCAAATGACAATTCTCCACTGGGCATTTGAAATTTCCTGAAGTCCTCCCACATTACAAGGAAGGAGAATTCAGCAGTAACACTCTGAGAGCTTTGGGGGTGGGTGTCACTGAAGATTTGGGGGGTAGGCACAGTATATTTATTCTTCACAGGTTTCCGGACATGAGATTATTAGAAGGCTGACTGTATATCCTATGATGGCATCTTCTATTTGGCATCTTCTATTTGGCATCTTCCTCTTGGATTCTCTTTCTCCTCAGCTGAGACTAGGAAAATAGGCTCCAGTTGGAAGAGGGCTTTTATTCTATTTAGGAAACTCACTGGATGGATTCTGGAGGAAACTGGTGCCTTCTGGAAGCAGGAAGAGCCAGGATGGTCTAGTGCAGCAGTCTCCAACCTTAGCAACTTTAAGCCTGGAAGGACTTCAACTCCCAGAATTCTGGGAGTTGAAGTCCTCCAGCCTTAAAGTTGCTAAGGTTGGAGATCCCTGGTCTAGTGGTTAAGGCATCAAGCCAACAACCAGGAGACTGTGAGTTCTAGCCCTGCCTTAGGCATAGAAGCCAACTGGGTGACTTTGAGCCAATCAGTCTCTCTCTCAGCCCAGCCCACCTCATAGGGTTGTCATGAGGAAACAGGAGGTATGTTTGCCACTTTGAGTTGTTGTTGTTGTTATTATTGAAGATGATGATGGCAGGATATAAATAAACAAATTGCAATAGGAGAGAAGCATGGCAAGAATGAAAGGAAGAATCTAGTGAGCCTCCAAGTCGTGCCGTCCTCCCCAAATCAAGTCAAGCAGCAACACAAAGTCAACTGTGACACCAAGTCCTCTTGGCAAAGCAGGAAGGAAGAGCCACATCAGCAAAGTTCTCAGTCACTCCAGCAAGGAGAAAAGTTTTAACCGAGCCCAAAATTTCTGTTGCTAAATAAGGCAGTTGTTAAGTGAGTACTGCCAAATTTTACGACCTTTCTTGCCACAGTTGTTAAGCGAATCACTGTTGTGATTAAGGTAGTAACACAGTTTGTTAAGTGAATCTGACTTCCCCACTGACTTTCCTTGTCAAAAGGTCAAAAAAGATGATCACATGACCCTTGGACTGGCATCATACATACATACATACATACATACATACATACCAGTGGTGGGTTGCTCCCGGTTCGGCCCGGTTTGTGCGATCCGGTAGCGGTGATGGTGTGACATCACCGAACCGGTTCTCCGCAGCCGGGAGCTGGGCCCACCCGCGCGCCCGTACTTACGGTTTTCTGCTCTGCGCATGCGCAGAGTGCTTTTTTCGAAGTTTTTTTTTAAAAAAAGTTACTGCGCATGCGCAGAGCGCACATTCGGCACGCGCATGAGCAAAGCGAGCGCGCGAGCACCGATCATGAGCAAAGCGCATGCATGAAGAGAACTGGTAGTAAAGGTAAGCAGAGCCCACCCTTGGAGGGGGTCTCCTTTAAAAGGGATAGGGCAGCTCTTTTGTCATCACCCCCATCCAAATGCTTATTTTGGTGTTCTCTGAGGTCACCTATTCTGAACACAGGCTGGAACTTGGACCACCTGCCCAAACCCTGGATTTTCACTAGCCATTTATTATTATTATTATTATTATTATTATTATTATTGTTGTTGTTGTTGTTGGAGCGTATGCACCAAGACAAATTCCTTGTGTGTCCAATCACACTTGGCCAATAAAGAATTCTATTCTATATTCCATTCTATTATTATTATTATTATTATTATTATTTTATTTTATTTCAATTTCTATGCCGCCCTTCTCCCGAAGGACTCGGGGTGGCTCATAATAAAAACAGAGATATAAAAAAACGTATAAAGACATAAAATACATACAAACCAAACAGAAAAACACATACAAACAAAACACTAATATTAAAATTTATAATTAAAAAGGGGCAATAGCAATAAGTTAAGACCATTTTACATATGATTATAAAAAATTTAAAAATTGGTCAACCATAGCCTGATTGAAAAAAAAGCCACGTTTTCAGGTCGTGGCGGAAGGAGCGAAGGTCTGGGGCGGTCCAGAGTTCCACGGGTAGATCATTCCACAGGGTTGGCGCTCCCACAGAGAAGGCTGTCCCCCTGGGCGCCACCAGTCGACATTGTCTGGCTGAGGGCACCCTGAGAAGGCCAACTCTATGGGAGCGGACCAGGCGCTGGGAGGATGCTTGTGGTAGTAGGTGGTCCTGCACGTACCCTGGGTCTAAGCCACGTAGGGCTTTATAGGTTAAAACCAGCACCTTGAAGCGCACACGGAGAGCAACCAGAAGCCAGTGCAGCTCGTGCAGGAGTGGTGTTACATGGGAGTACCATAACTACCTGCGCGGCCACATTCTGGACTAGCTGAAGCCTCCGTGTGCATCTCAAGGGCAGCCCCATGTAGAGAGCATTGCAGTAGTCCAGCCTTGATGTGACAAGGGCATGAGTGACTGTGCATAATGCGTCCCGGTCCAGGAAAGGGCACAACTGGCACAGTAGGCAAACCTGTGCAAAGATCCCCCTGGTCACGGCCGTCAGATGGTCATCTAAGGACAGCCATGAGTCCAGGAGTACACTCAGATTGTGCACCTTTTCCGAGGAGGGCACGGTCTCACCCCCAATCAAGAGTGATGGTATCTCTTGGGCTCGGGATGCATATAACCACAGCCACTCGGTCTTGGAGGGATTGAGTCTAAGCCTGTTCCTACCCATCCAGACCCGCACCGCCTCCAGGCATCGGGAAATTAAAGCTGACAGTCTGCAGTTAGAGCACATTGTGTTTGTTTCATTCGAAGTCCATTGTGGTGGTGTATAGAGCTAAAAATGTTAGAATTGTATCGATGTCCCAATATTTCTGGACCTGACTGTATGTATATCAGCAAGGACTCACACCATATATGAGCTGTGTGATTTTTTGATTCAGAGCTTTGTATTTCTACTTCATTTAGCTATCTGATTCCCTGAATGCAGGAAATTAAATTGTACTTCTTCAAATCAATAAATTGATAAGTTTTTGGTTCATGCACTTGATATACTACATCAAATTAAAATGATCATTGAATAAAATGTACTTGCTAAAATTATTCAGTGGACTTTTGCATGTTATGAGATTGTTAAATTACATGAAATTTGATTCAAATCATCTATACCAATCAATTTGAATGAATGATTCAGATAGACTCATCTTTGTCTCCTAATAATTCTAATTGAAATGTTGATTTTAATCAGCTGTTAGATGATTTACAGACTTCTGATATCTAAGAGTTTTCATATTTGATTATTTTGTGTTTCTTCACATCACAGCCCCCAGGTTGCAGATGGTGAGGGAACTGTTCAGTTTGATGGAGAAGGTTACGCTACCGTGAGCCGTCCCATAAGATGGAACCCCAATATCTCCATGGTCATGTTCAAATTCAAGACATTTTCTTCTACTGCTCTCCTGATGTATCTTGCTACTCTAGACTTGGTAAAACTATGCTTCTTAGACTTGTGTTGTTAATATTATGGCATCTGCAAGTTCCTATAAAGAGAACTTAAATATATGTTAGTTCCCCTGTGGATGAATTTTACAACGAACACTGTGAGTTTTATGACTATTTATAGATCAAGTAAGATAATTTATGAGGACTTAATACAACAGCTTGTATAATAATAACAGTATAATACAGATCATTAATATGACTGTTCTTATTATTCCTAATGTAACTTTTAAGTTGCATTGCCAAAGAATCACTTATAATATATACAGTAGCTGTCAGCATTTCTTTATGTGTTACAGATGGGCATTGTGTAATGTAAACATTCACTGGAATTTATCTACTTATTTTAACAGCAACTTTGGTGTTGTTAGGAAACATAGGGGGTTTTATTTTCTTTTAACAGCAAATACTACATGAGAAGCATGTTTCAGGACAGATTCATAAATTTCAGTATATCCCTGTACCCTTAATAATCAAAATGTGACACAATCAATGGAGTGATCGGAACTTTTTCTTCTTTTTTCAGTGAGGACTGTCTTTCCAAGAAGCAATTCATTTAGGTGGAGATACCGTATTTTTCGGAGTGTAAGACACATCTTTTCCCCCGCTAAGAGGGTGAAAACTTGGGTGCGTCTTATACACTGGATGTAGCCCTGCCTAGCCTCTCAAATGGAGGTTTCAGAGGCTGAAAAAACAAGGTGCAGAGTTCACAACAAATGAACTTGTTGCTAAAGTTCACCTCTGGGAACAGCTGATTGGGGAACAGCTGATTGGGGATATTCCAGGAGGCTGATCGACCCCAATAAACTTTTTTCTTATTTTCTTCCCTAAAAACTAAGGTGCATCTTATACTCCAGTATGTCTTATAGTCCGAAAAATACGGGTAGGTTAGGGATTGGTGAACCAAAGTGAAAACTGTGTGTGGTTGCTCATGTTTTTTATTTTTCCCTGGTACCCCTTCTTTGATTTTCTGATACCCTCTTCTCCAAGTAGCAGACTGACTGTGGTAGATTTTAGCAAGATTTAAATTTGTGGCTTGAAGAAGATTAAATTAAATTATGTGAGTTGCATATGACATTTACTATGCTGGTTTTCAATTTGCAAAAATGTTTAGTGTATATGAACCTTGCATAGAGTGAGGTGTTCTTATAAATATTGATCCCTCCAACCAATCTACTTGCTCTTTGCTACAAAAGCTATGGTACTTAAAATTTTATATATTAAAATATATATTCCTGCAAAAGTCCAGGTTATGAAAATTAAAAATATTTAATTTGATAAATGACTAAAATCAAGCTTCTTTTAAGTAAGAATTGGTACATTATACACTTGTAATTATTTTTTTAGCTTTATGGATAAATACTAGATTTGCAGTATTTATCCATACAGCTAAATTTTTCTAAATCAATATATATATATAAAAGATGGCAAGCAGTCCATATAAGACTATAGATATGTCCCAAAGAATCGCTTTTACTGAGCTAGAGAAGCTAGACATGGATTCTCTTTTTTTTTTTCATTTTTTGGGAGGAAGGTGCTGTTTTTTTGCTATATGGAACATTACTGCTGAAATTATCCCATAATTCCTTAATGAAACATGTCTGGATGAAAATTCATCATCTGTTTATTATCCCTAAAAGTTTGTTTCTTCTAGGAATAAAACCTAGTCTCTAACTGCTTCCATTAAGTTAAGGCATCCTTAGATTGATTCCGGGCATCTGTACCATTGCCTCTGCAGGATCATAGAGTGGCTTGCCACTGACCTCTGACCTCTTCTGGAATCTCTAAAGCTGAGGGATTCCAGAGTTGACCCTGCTTAATTTCTAAAATAACCAAGGTCATCTGCATATTCCCACCTAACAAGGCACTGAACACTGCAATCAGATTTTGTTCGTCATCATTCATTATTATATTTTCTTGAAATGAGCAACATACCTTCATATACCGTGATATTGGGATGTAAATATGTGATTGAAACACAATAATTCATTTTTACATTACTGCATTTCCTTACTTGGAACTATAAACTGTGTCTTTCTTTGTCTGTGTAGTGCACATGCATGCACATAGATTATCTTTTTCCAATAAAAACAGTAATTTGAAGTCTTGTACAGAGAGGTATTTATCTTTCAGATTGGAAGAAATTGTTCCTACTGTTTGCACAATGGGTTCCTTAAATAAATCTAAATGACAATTTCTTTTTTGAACCATATAAATGTTTTTAAAAGGGGGAGATTGGGGGCAAGCAAATTTTGCATAAATGGTTGGGGACTGGAGATAATGGAAGGAACAGTCACTTCAATCTAAGATGGATAGATAAAAATAAAAAGTGGGATTTACAGTATCATGCAATTGCTAAATCAACATTTGTAATTTATGCTTCTCACTAACAGAAGGATTTCATGAGCATAGAACTCAGTGATGGGCATATTAAAGTCAGCTATGATCTAGGCTCAGGAACAGCTTCAGTTGTCGGCAACCAGAGCCACAATGATGGGAAATGGAAATCATTCACCTTGTCAAGAATTCTCAAACAAGGTGAGTTCTTGCAGGGATAACAGAAACATCCTAATTATCTTATCCAACATGGCTAACCACCTAATCACAGAGAAGATGATTTATAAAATTGTAGGTTTAGAAAGTTGTAGAAGGAAATGATTTAGCAACTTCTTTTGCTTTCAATTATAGATGGCTCAGGTTAGTTGTGACTGATTGCAGTGTCAAATGGGTCCCTTATGATTTTGTTTTGAATGAGGTAGCTTAATTTTCAAGGCATAATTCTACCTCACAGCTACCTAAATTACAGTCAGAAATGTATTCCAAGTGAAAAATGTATTTTTCATGCAGTGCCCCGATGTTTTTTCAAAGTTCACAAAATAAACCTACACTATTTCTTTTGAATGGAAGCAGTTTTACATTTTATGGTGTCTTTCATATTTTGCATTTCTTAAAATGACTTTAAAAGGCACTGAGTTAAATGCTGCTGCTCATCTTTGCTCATAATGCAAACTAGTTTCATTTTGCTAAGTGCCACCAACTCTTGTATTGCTGAAGAAAAGGCTTCCTTTATATAGAAAGGATATCTTAAATGTACCGGTATATTATAACTGTAGTTGCTATTGAATTCCACCTAATATTTTAGAGAAAATGTAGGAATTCAAGCAAACTGAACAGAATTTCTATATGAATGAATGAACATTTTCAAAAATTTTCACATGCTGCTGAGTAACAGAAGAAAAATGTGATTCTTTTCCATCTATTAATATGGTTTGCTAAGACCTGGAATCAAGGAGAATGTTTTTTTTACCAAGTTTTTTATTTTTTATAAAAATGTGAACAGTTTGGCACCTGGGCCCCAGACATTCCAATACAAAATAAAACTGATCAGATTAAACATTATTATTACATTCAATCAACTTATATATTTCTAATAACAATACACATCTATATTAGGTTACAATCTATCATTATTCAATTATTCCACTTGTTTCTCATTATTACTTTCATTTTACCAAATAAAAATGTATAAATTAATATTCCCTTTATTTCTATCATTTATTCTAGCTTTTAATCATGTCACCCTTTATTAAGAAGCTTTTTCTTTTTTTCTGCCTAACTTCTAATCATGTCACCTGCCTAAAATAAGAGGGGGGAAAAATAATAGAGAGGGAGAGAGAGGGAAAAGCAACTCAGAGTAACAACAAAAAAGAGGAATCATCCATCCCGCTTCATACTTTGATTACTATGCTTTAAAAGAAAGAGAGGAGAAAGGAAAAGCAAATCAGAACAATAAAGATTAAAATCATCTACCCGTCATCTCTTGCCCGCTTCAATACTTTAATTGCTATGCTTTTCTTTTTTTTACTTGCCTCCCACATCCCTCTCTTAAATTCCCATCTATATCTATTTCTTGGCTGTCCAATCTAAGTGTTTCTCCCACCTCTACCCTCTTTCACTGCCTAGTTTCTAAAATTTCTACCAAGGCCCCTGCCTCCATTTTGGACATATGTTCCAACACTCTTAATATGTTTTCCCCCAGTTTAATTCATCAATCACTATTATTTTCATTGTTATCTCCTCTTTGTCTTCTTCCTTCTTCATTTCTTCATTTGATTTCTTTTCCTAGGCGTCTTGGCCTGTACTCATCATCCCTTGTATAGTTTTTTCCATTTTCCATTATGTCCTTAAATCCTTTGTCCATAATGTCTTTTGTATTTTGAAAGAGTAAATCCATCTCCTGCACAATTCCACTCATTTCTCTTTCTTAAGTATCTTATTTTGTTTTTTAAAGAAAGTTGATTTTATTCAACAGTCCAAGAACTTTATATGGTCTTTGAATTACCTTTCAAGGAGTACACTAGTCCCAGTTCTTTATGTCTCATAGGTTAACACTCAGTTCCATTTGAGTAGTCCCAGAGGTTATCAAAAGCCCCTTTATGTCCTCTTTACAAATTCAATCCTCTAATATAATATTCAAATGTCTCTTTGGTTGAATCACTTCCTTGAAGTTTCCCTTTTTGTCAGCAAGTGGCACTCTCCACTTAGATTTCAGTTTACTAGTCCATCATTATTTTGATATACAACAAATGTAAAAGCAGAATAAGTTTGTATATAGATAATTCCAATACTTAAAAATGCCTTCCCAGTACTGCTTCTTCCCAGTTTAGGAGTCAATTTTCTGTTTATTTCCAAATCTGTTATTTATTCTCCTGCACCTTTAATTTCTGGTTAGGTATTTCTTCAGTGCACCCCAAAATGCTTAGGTGTCACTTTAACAAATAGTTCTGGGCAAATGAATTCTGAATAATTCTGAATTATTTCTTGGGGTTAAATTTAAGACAAAAGAAAAATCCTCTCCCCCAGTTCCACCATGGCTCACCTTCTTCTCTCCAGCACCAGTCTTAGCTGTTATTCTTTGGTTGTCCCACTTTTGTAGTGGCCATCTTTAGGCTGCTTCTTCTTCTTGCCATGGCTGAGAGGGAAAAAATACTCTGGGCCGGACAGGAGAGCTGCGACTTCCCCCGACCTCACAGGGTGCCCCTTTTTGCTTCACCACCCCTACAGGGCAGCTTAGGCTCCCTCTGGAGCCCACAAACATGAAGAATTCAGCACAGGGAACGTGGAGCCCGTTCCTCTATGTCTGTATTGCTGCAACGTCAACCGGAAGTCCCTGTAATATAGGAATGCTTTATTAGCTTTATTTCTGTTTCATCATAAAACATGGCCATGTGAAATGGGTGGTTCATCTCTTTCTTAGAACTTATTAAAAATAGACAGTCGAAAGGGTGTCATTCCTGAGAACCAGATCCTAGTTCCTAAGATCTCTGTAGACACACTTTCTGCAGATCTACATTACATCCTGGAATCAAAGCCTGAATATGTACAATTGCCAAATCAAGAAGAACACCACCTCCCAGTTGAGTACCATAAAGCAGAAAGATCAAGAAATATTAAATAACTTAAAAGCAATTCTAGGGATCTCTGTCCTAGAATTTGGTCTTTTCTTGTGCATACTAATTTTCTTGTTATAATGGAATGTTAGGAGAATGTGGAATTATTGTAAAGAAGATACCTCAGTTCTAGGAATATAAAAAACACGAGAGAAACTCAGGAAAAAAATCTCCCTTAATAAGTTGAAGTGGAGGGGGTTTACAAGATTTTCAAGATTGAAGTAGACATTATCACAAAACAAAACATGCTAGTAGTCTTGGAAAGTATTGAAAACTTTGGTATTGTTACAATTTTGTCTGCTCTTTCAATTTATACCTAACCAATTAAGATGGAACTGCTTTGAAAATCCTTTTCACATTTTCTACTTTCCCATGACTGAGATTCTTTTGATAATGGCTTCACATTTTCCAACATTCCATTATACTTGTACTGGTGTCTTGATTTTCAATTAACTTCATTCTTGCCTTGGTATGTAAAACTTCAGAAAAAAGAGAAAGGCGATAGAAGGTTCAGTGAACTGCATTGCAGGAAAAATTTTGAGAATACTATTGAACTGGTTGGAAAAATCACTTCCAATATTCCAAACTAAAATGCCTGAAAATCCTACATTTAATTCTCATGTAAGGAATTTCTCATCTGGAGCTAGGTAAGCCACATGGTATGAATGGGCAATTCCCTATCACTGCAAAAATGAGATATTCTGAAGATCAACGGTCACAAGGAAGATAAATGGAATCTTGATCCAAGTATTGATCCACTAAAATCCACTTTGATCAAGTTTAGAAGGAGGAGCAAATACAGATGTTGAGCAAATGATCTAATTCATTATCTATTAAACAGAGCACCATTTCAAAAAGGTCCAAAGAGAAACTAGGATACAATAACAAAAGCAGAAAACATACCAAGTATTTTGCAGAGATTCTCTAACACACCAAGTTAATTACAAATTCAATTAGAGGTAACTTGAAATGGAACATCTTTAATGGCTAACTAAATGACTACACAGGCACATAGGAATTAGATACATGTTTATAAGACAGCCTTTCGCACTATTGGTTATCATCCAAAAATTTTGTAAATAGAATCTTCCATATTAATTTTAAACAGGTTGGCTGTTCCTTAGAATAATATCAAACAAAAGAAATCAGGCACAAGGGAAAATGGTGTAACAACAATTTTGCCCCTGTCAACAGCTACTGATACCATCACTCATGGTGTTCTTGAAAGGTTATCGAGATCAAGGGTGTCAAATTCATGGCTGTGGGCTGGATGTTTCATGCACTGGCCTCCCCCACCCCCGTTTTAGAGAACGGGGGAATTGTGATACATTATGTGATGACAATGTCACAATGCGAATTTGACATCCCTGATCTAGATGATATTTGAAGGTTCTGAATGGAAGTTTTCTATTTGTATGGTTCAGGAAAGTATTATTCTTCTATCAAAAAGCAGATACCTCAAAGTATAAATTGACATTTATATAAACATTTATATATATTATTTGGGATTATATATATTATTTGGGAATATGGACAATCTGAATATTGTTACATTCAGCTATTCTTTTTTATTTAATTGATGTTTTGGAACCAATAAACTAATCTTTAATCCAGATAATCCTTGGAGTACTCATCTCAAATGATCTAAGTGCCAGAGCTCACTGAAATTTCTAAAAAAGCATTAAGAGTTGTTAACCTAATCTTGTGTAACTTCTTCTCTGGTAATACTGAACTGCAAACAAGGGCATACAAAACTTTTGTCAGACCAATTCTTGAACACAGCTCATCTGTCTGGAACCCACATTACATATCAGATATTAGAATAGAATAGAATAGAATTCTTTATTGCCAAGTGTGATTGGACACACATGGAATTTGTCTTGGTGCATACTCTCTCGGTGTACATAAGAAAAGATACATTCGG
>JANHFM010007655.1:56241-71916 GCA_032468115.1 Grayia smithii | reverse complement strand
GCCTGGTGAGAATCGAACCAGCACTAATTGCAAGCAGATGGACTTAAGTGGAGACACTTAGCCAGTGCATTAGCAATATGCGCCACCAAAGACTCTCAAAGAATTCTGCTTGAATGAGCCACATTAAGCATTAAATATACAACTTTTTAAGGAATTGTAGCTCTCCTATATCCAAGAATGTACCATCCAATCACAGAGATTGTTCTGGGTTAATTTCTTCCCCAGAGAACTAATTCACTATCAAAGGACAGACATATTTTAGAGAACATTGGGGGGGGGGGGGATTTGCCACTGTGGGTTTTTTGCAATTCAAACAAATAAACAAACAAAAATACCCTTCTTTCTCTTTTAAATTGGTCTATGAACATCCAGCTTTCTATCTGGCTGACCTAGTTGGAATGTAAGACAAAGAGAAGATGTCCTTGACCACCTGGCTGCCTGCTTATCTGCTTGCTACCTGTGAAAAACAAGCTTTTATGCATGAACAGGCTTTGAGTGTGCACTCTCAGCAGAGGCTGTCTGCACAAGATTGCATCAGCCTTCTGGGCTCCAGTCTTCACTTGGGAGAGCTGTACAATTAAAGACTCTGGAAAACATGATTCAGAAGGTTTGATCTTGCAGCTCTAAATGCCCTTGAATGATACTAATTATCTGGACACGTTTCAACTGGGCTTTTGCCAAAATGTACTGCTGAAAATGCTTTGGTTGTCCAGGATGATGTCCTAAACTCAAAACTGAATTGGAGAAATGGGACAGATTCTTCTGGACCTTTTGGTGTATTTTTCTGGCCATCTAAGTAGAACTGAATCTAGGAGGCATTGATTAACTGTGGTTCCAGTCCTCCCTGTCAGGCCACAGACAGAAAATGGGGTTGCAGAACTACTGTTTGACACCTTCTGCTATCACATAGACCCTTTCCATGCTATTCTACAAAGTCACCCGGAGTCTTGCATTTTTTTAAAATAAAGTATATTGTTCTTATTTTCAAAATTTTGTTTGACATCTTGAATATTTGCCAGAATAGAAAAATGGAATATAGATCACTGGTGGTTAACACCATCATGTCCTCCATAGCCTAACAAAGATAGTATCATATTTAACAAGAAAAACAATAACACACTTCAAATGCTATTCCAGTAATATGTACAATTCTTTACCATGAACCTGGGAGTAATTGTCAAGAACAGCTGTTCCTTTAAATCCCACCCCCTCAAAAAATGCATAATGGCCCATAAGGAGAAGAACCAAATCCCAAGCCAGCCTTTTTTTTTTCCCCTCTACTGAAAGTACGGTATACCCTAACCGTGTCATCTGGATGAAATTCAGCAGTTCAAAATAAAGGGTTGACTTACAACCACAATTGGGACCAGAATTTCCATTGCTAAGCAAAGCAGTTGTTACGTGAGTTTTATCCAATGTTATCTTTTTTGCCATGGTACTTAAGTGAATTGCTGCTACTGTTAAATGGCTTCTTTCTTTGACTTTATGGGCCGGAAGCCTGCTGGGAAAGTTGCAAATGGCAATCATATGATTTTGAGACACTGCAACTGTTGTGAATACATGCTGGTTGTCAAGCACCTGAATTCTGATCCCATGACCACTGGGATGTTGCAGTTGCCATAAATTTGAAGACCAGCCATAAGTTACTTTCTTCAGTCCTTTTTGTTAACTTTGGTCTCTAAACAAATGATCATAAATTGAGGATTACCTGTAGATTAATTGTGAAACCTACTGATTTAGTGCAGAGCCCAAATCTCCACATTTCTTACTGATTATCACTGGCAATCAGCCAGCTACAACTTTTACTTTGTTTGACATTCTCTAAACCAATGAGGGGGTGTGGCCTGCTACCTGTTGGCCTGCAGATAAGTTAGTTTTGTTCCAACTGCCTTTAAAGTTTGAGTTTGGAAACAGATTTTTAAAAAAAAGGTATTTGGGAAACTGGATGAAATTCACAATTTGGGGAGTTTAGTTATAACAAGTTTCAGATTAACGAGATTAAGAAGTAGAAGATATACAAAGAGCTACATTTATATAATTGAGGATTTCTTTTTTTAAAAAAAATCTGTTTTCTGTGGGCAATAGTTCTGAAAATAGCACACAGCTGAAGGTGACTTTCTAAGAAACTTGCAAACTTCAGAAGAAAAACAGCAGTTGATCTAATGCAGGGGGTTACAGATGAAAGAGGAAAAAAAAAATTCTCTTTTCTCTTACCTATCTACATCCAAAGCACATACAAGCTTCTCTTACTTTATGCTACTATTACATTCCCACATAAAATCATATACCTGTAAAGTGAGTTTGCATAAAATGAGGCACCGAACTACTGGGAAAAAAAGTAAGGGTTGCATGGTTTGATATCAAATATTAGAACCGTGACAAGTATCCCCATGTTTAGAGCAAGGATGTCAAACCTTAATTAGGGTCACATATTTCATTGGAATGGTATTCATAGATGGGATTTGTGGTCTCTACTGATTTTATTATTACTATGCTATTTTATTACTATATATTTCAAAATTTGTCCAAGTTAATACGTGTATTGTGCTGGAACAAATATTAGATTTTGATAGATGGTATAAGATACCCTCTTATATGTATATGTTTTATAATCAATATTTATGCTTATTCCAAAGAAAAATTTTGATCAAATTAATAGGATTTGGATGAAATCTATTTGGAAAAGGGAAAACACTCAGAATCTCCCTTTCTAAATGACATTTATATATGGCGGGTGGCATTTGACTTTTCTAGATTTTTGGAAATACCCTGGACCTAAGTTTTAGTATTAATATTTTATTGGAATGATTTTTGGAATTGGAATTGCCTGTATGTGTTACGATGGGAAGTTATTGCACTTATCCATTTAAATCTTGGCAGTTGTTAGGTATAAAGTCTATGACAACTAATTCCAACTTGTACCAGTTTTAGACATATTTGGTCACTGTTAGGTGATAGCTCTAATTCTGATATGAAATCTTATGAACACTTAATTTTCTGGCATAACTCTACAAACCAGTGGCAAAACTTTCCTGGAAAGAATGGGTGAAAAAGGGTATAGCAGGGTACATTAGATTAATTGTTGTTTAATTTTTTAAATACTTTCAGCAACTGCAAATAGAATTTTCTTTGCCATCAGCCCAAAAGGGAAGAATGAAAACATGTTTTGACAGCTCAATTCCAATTTGATGCTTTAGCAGTTTCTAAAATACCCGGTAAGTTATTAACACTGAACAATTCAATCTCAGGATATGTCATCATTGTGAGGTAGACCAGACAAGAAGCACACCCAGAATCATTAGCTCTACTGTAAGATTATATTAATAGCATGTTACAGTTCTGAAAGTACATTTTTCTCCTGTCACCTTTACAGTCCAAGAAATGAGGGAGGATCCCTTTCGAGCTATTTGCTCTGCCCACAATTCCTGCTGGGAACAAGGTTGCCTCTTATCTAGCCCTTTCCCTGGCTGCAGCTGTTGCCCTTGTCTCCCAAGGTGATTCCCACATATCATTACAGAATCTAAGCTTCCCTTTTTTTCTGTCAAAGGCTACAGGAACAGTTTAAAATATCTAACAAATATACAAAATGTTTTGAATCAAGCATTGGAAATTCCAATTCTTTTCAACCAATGGTTGAAAGTTTCTTCAACCATTGAAGTATTCTTCAAGTTTTGAAGAATACTAAGTTTTTATCCTTTTATTTAAGTTTAAATTATTTCATCAAAGTGTTGTTTTTATGTCCACTGGATGGATGGATGGACTAATGATTATTTATGTTGGTATTGCAAGAAATGTGAGGGAACTTTAACTCATACATTGGTCATGTTCTCCCTTATACTCCTTTAGGAGTAATGTCATACCATAGGTTGATATCACATCAAGATATTTGCTCCCTTTCATATGTGAGGCAACCCCAATTCCAATCCCATTAAACACCACACCCATATAATGCTTTGTGAAAAGTAGAACTGATAATTATTTGAAGAATACCTAATGTAGACCAGAGTTTGTTCCAAGATAAGCCTGGATAAAGCAGCAGACGGAACAGATTTTCATCCTGTCCCAACTTGGAAGCAGTGCTCCATTAGGCGGTAAAGTTGCCAAATGCCATATTAAATGGCCATTTGCATGCAAAGCTGCAGAGCATGGAGCACATGAAAATAGTTTTTTACGACTTCCCATTTCTAAAGCAGTCATGAAGACGCATTGGGAAAAAAAGAACCAGATGTTACAAAATTCTTAAATAAATGCTTGGTCGTTTTCCAAGCTAAGATTCCAGAGTCTGGTTAATTGGCAGAAGACCGGTGTTTTTCAATCTTCCCCTCTCTCAGCCTTGTGCTGACCCAGCAGTTTGGCAACCTGCCCATCCTAGAAACAGTTCTTAGCAGCAAACGGCTGCCTGATGGCTTAAGTGAGGGGAAAAAGATTTTACTAATGTTCTTAGTACATTACATCTCGCCGTTTGTACTTGAACTTGGAATTTTGTAGTATGTTTGTTAAAGGTACTATATTGATTGATTTTCTACCATGGCTGTTGCCACTATGCCTGTTCACAAATTAATACAATTTCTTAGAATTAGTTTAGACACATTACTATCTTCTTTTGTTGCTCTTCTTCCCTCAAGTATAGGTTGGCAATTATGGTATATCCATCTCTGTCTTAATTGTACTTCTTCTTATGGTTCTTTACTCTATTTTAATGTCCTAATTCTGAGTTGCACTGAACATATGAAGCATATGTGGCTTACTCTCTGCTTCGAAACACATACAACAAGATTGCCAAGTCATATCAAGATACCACTAAAGTATCATATCAAGAAACCACTAAACTCTGAGTAGAACAAGGGGAGATGACCTGGCCCTTTCATATACTTGAAACCAGAATTTCATAATCTCTGACCTTGGCCATATGATTATGAATTTTTAACATATCTGTAAAATCTCTAATCTATTACTATGCCCCAAAACCCACTAAGTCATATTGCAATATTTGCTTTTGACCTAATGTGATCAGGTAAACCAGAGCTTCTTTTTAGTCAACAGACTTCTAAAAACCATGGTCTGTTATTTTACTAACAATATCTTTGCCTTATTATGCAGGATTTCTTATTAAACAGGGTTTTTAAAGAGAACTAGTCACGTTGCTCACCAGCTATTAATAAAGTGGCCTAAATTTTATTTTACACAAAAATTTACCTTCTTTGGCATCTTCTTGTGAACTTTCTTTTTTCTTTTCTGCTCTTACAGGTTGGTGATCAATGTTGGATTCCTACAATATATGAAATAAGTAAGCTAATAATTAGATACATAGAACTGAAAACTAAGTATCAATTATAAGCTATATATCTTAATAAATAGCATTAGTTAGTATTAATTACTTGCTATTTGAGAGAACAAAAACAACTTCTAAGACAAACTAAGTAAGATGTATTTAGATAGATAGATAGATAGATAGATAGATAGATAGATAGATAGATAGATAGATAGATAGATAGATAGATGAAAGAACCGGTAGTAAAGGTAGGTAGAACCCACCCCTGCACAACACCCAGTGAGTCATACGGTACAATAAGCGATCAAATCATACTAGGATATTTTACCATATATCTCATTTAGCATATGGATTATGGATTATCTATTAACATTTCATATAAATTAAAAACACAGTAGAATATGAATGTTAAAAAGATCTATATTTAGATACCAAATGCCTCAGCCATCTAACCATTGAAGCGCAGCATTGTTTATTTGAAAGAAATCAGATGCAGATATTGCCATACATGGGGTGAATGATACAGCACAACTAATAAGCTCTTCATACCAATGTATTAGGTCTCTATATTTTACCAAAAATACAATTAAAAATTAATTCTACAATCTCTCAGATCTATGGACCAAACCAGCTATCTGAACCATATTAAACCAAATCATATAAGCATATAAATTTGATTTTTAAAAAAATCAAATGTATTCTAGTTAAATACACTGAATAATTTTGATTAAAATAATGTAAAATGTTATTTTTGCTGCCCTGCCTATCTACTGATTTTCAAGATCAGGAGTGTCAAACTCTATTTCACTGAGAGCCACATCAAGTTGTGTTTGACCTTGAGGGGCTGGGGTGGGGGTTGCCAGGGTGGGTGTGGCCAGCTTGACAGCACTCATATTGGGGGCACCAGTGGCGGCCCGACCACTCTGCCAGTGAAAACGGGCTCCCGAGCTCCATTTTCGCTGGCAGAGGCACCATAAGCCAGTCCTTCACTGTTTCCAGGGCGGTCCCGCAGGCCAGATCTGGCCCCCAGGCCTTGAATTTGACACCCATTCTAGACATTCGTTTCTTTTTCCTGACACTGATTATTATTCACATAGCCATTTTGAAGTGGAAAATGGAGAGCTTAGTTTTTTCTTTAGCTTTTTCTTTTACATTGTACTTTCACACACTAAACCGTGTAATAGCAAATGCGCCCTAGATATGAATGTTAACAGTGGAACAGTGGAATTATTTTTATTTTCAACATATTTTCAGTTCTTCCCTGTTGACAGATTTTAAACAGGAGTGTGAGTTAATAAAATATTGTCTTCTTTGTTAAAAGAAAGACTCCATGTGAGTTAAAACTGCTTAGTACAATGGTGGCACACATTTTTATCCAGATCTTATCTATAATGGATTTCCAATAGGATATCAAAATTCCTTCATAGCTTATCATTACTAATCTTGTCCTATATAAAATATCTTGTTGCTCCAGAGAAAAATCCATCTCTTAACTAGGTGCAATATTTTCACAATAATACAATTGTTTGTCTTATTTCTTATTGGTTTAAAAAGGAAAAAAACCACCGAAACTGTTTTCCTATTTAAAAATGTAACATAAGCATAGAGTTATACTTCATAATAAAAAGTAGCATTGTTGATGGTATCAAAGAATGAAAATGCAATTTATTACTCTAAAAAGAGACTCCTTCATTGTTTCACTAAATCAGTATACACACAGTTAATACATGCAGAAACTAATTTGTTGTTCTCCTCCTGGCTTCTCTATTTTCAAGAGGGAAAGCTAAATTGATGGAATAGACTGTAGCGAAATGGGCTGAATCAGTACCATGAACCAACCATAAACTCTGACTGGAAGGAACTATAGGAATAGCACAGAAGAAGAATGGCCATGTAAATGCCCAATACTTGCTGCATTACTATATAGGATCTCAATCACTGGTGGGTTGCTCCCGGTTTAGGCCGGCTTGCGCGAATAGGTAGCGGTGACGCTGTGACATCACCAAACTGGTTCTAGGCGACCGGGAGCTGGCCCCACTCGCGCGCCCGTACTTACTGGTGTCTGCATGGAGCGCACATGCGCAGATCGCTTTTTTGAGGTTTTTTCATCAAAAGCTTCTGCACATGTTCAGGAGTGCCCGTTTGGCGCACCCTTAGAACCGGTAGTAAAGGTAAGTAGAACCCACCCCGATCTCAATTATATGTCTTAAAACAAATAGAGAATGTGCTGCTTAACAGTCTGCAAGCTTTAGGAATTACCTTTTAAGATTATCTACCACTTCCTATTTTTTGTTCCTAATAAAAATAAATACTTTTTCATATTTTTATTCTAAAACACTGACATCTCAAATGTCTACAATATATTCATATGTAACAGAGAGGCATGGTGCATCACATTTCATGGGACATTAGAAAAATAATGCCTCCTTTGCACTGAAGTACACTTCTAATGCTTTTATAGATATGCCTCTGTAGCCTTATCAGCCATTCTTCAATATTTGTTATTTAAGTATTACATTTATATGTTGCCTTTCCTCTAGACATAAGGCTAAAGGTAGATTTGAATGCACAATAGGTCTTCTTGGTCGTAGTCCAACAACACAATCACTACATCATACTGCATTCAATAATTAACAGAATATTATAGTTGTATACAATTCAGTAAAATATTGAACACTGCATTGGTCTCTCCTAGATGTGAATTAATTGAATGACATTACCAAGCAGGGAAGTATTCCTCTACAATGTATACTTTCTTTCATTCCAAATATTCTATACAGAAAATATTTTTTCTCTATTTGTAGAATAGTGATATGAGCAATTAATTCACATTTCTCAATTTTATAACTGCTGGGGAATTCTGAATTCAGAAAAATCGATTTGCAGGAGTCCTGCAAATTGATTTCAATGCAACTGCCTACCCATAAACAAAAGTTACATCCTTTCTCATTCATGTTTAAATGAAAGACACAAGGATCAAAATAAAACTCAGGTCCTCTAACCTACATTAAAATATACTCCCTTGAAAAGTTGCTTAATTTCACTTCAAAGTATAGAATCCTCACAAAAGAAAAAAAAGGCAAACTTTCATGCAAAGTATGCATGATCCTTTACATAGGCAATCTATGCTTAAAAAAAAAAATTTGGCAAATCCAGACTTTGTCTTCAGTTCTTCTGAAATGTCCTCTACTGTGGGTTTTGCTAAAATGGAAAAAAGCCTGCATTTCACTTCCCATTTATCCTGCACCGTTTTAAAAAGCTTTTTCAGAAATGCCAAACCAAAGCTCCAAACCAGGAACTTACTTTTTCCATTGATTCAGTTTGTTGCTTGAAGATCTCTCTCACATCAGGAACATGGTACTGCTTGTTTTTCTTCCTCATTGTCTGGGTGACGGTATCGACTCGCTTCTGCACTGCTACAGCCTGAGTTCTCGTCAAGGTAGCCAAAACCACCATGCTTTCATAGGAATCTCCAGCAGTTTCACCAAAGAGGGTGGACAGACCTGCTTCTTTTAACCACTCTTCTTCCAATTCCCCCTCTACTCAAATAAAGGGAAGAAGGACATACATGTATGATGCAGTTTGCATTACATTCAATCCCGTATTTTTTTAACAGAAAAATGAAAATAAAGTCTCTATGGTACAGTAGAAACCTTTTCATGTACTAAAAAAAAAAAAAGGCCACAATTGGTGATTCAACTCAAACATGGTTTAAAAAATTTAAACCTATCAAATTGAGGCTAAAACACTTGATCTAAACTGAACCATGCACAAAAATTAGATGAAACCGACTGACTTATATTGTAAAGGTTGTTTTTTTATTTTTTTAAAAAGTATTGCAAGGATTGCAATGAAGCTGTAAAAAGGATCATTCAAATATCAAGACATTTGGTTTCTGTTTTGTGTTATTCTTCACTGCTATCCCACAAATCTTTTTTCTTCTCTGCAATAATCACAACAAGCATAGATGGAAGTTACGTGATTGAGAAGTCCGGCATCTCAAGGTTATTTGCATGCTTTGTTTTTCCCTGTTTATTCCATAACTGTGGAGTCAGATTAGATGTTACTGCTTTGCACAGTCTTTCATTTGTTACTACATCTGGATATAGAACCATCACTTCTCTTTTCTGATTCCTTGAAAATTTGTACTTTTTATTGCATGGATTTCCTTCAAAAAATATGAATGTGTTGCATCCGAATATATCATCTGTACTTTTTATCCTTTCTAAGCAACTTGTTTTTCTAAGGGAACTCTTTGTTAACTCAATTTAATCAGAGGTTATCAAGCTAATGACTGTTGTTACTGCAAATGGACTATTGCACTGCAACATTCAATTGTGTTTGTTGATGCTCTCCTTGCTCCTTAGTGATTTCTAAGTAAGGGGATAATTTCCTTATTGTTTCTAGCTGGCAACACTTTAATATGTTCCTCAATACAGAAGGAGTCCTGCAGAGAAAAACTATAAATCATTCGTCAGCCGGACAACTACTACAGGATTACTCAATAGTGTTTCTGCTATCTTCACAAATTTATTCATATCAGCTTTCCTTATAGATAAAAAGAAAAAAATTAAATGGTTTGGTGTTGTTGTTTTTTTTAAATTAACTCAAGTTTAAACTATTATCCAGCTCCAAATCTGAAAGAGAACTTAGTTTTGATAAACAGTGTTAAGTTTGTCAGATATCATTCAATAAAAGTTTTGTTATTTTTAAATCTTGTTTGGATAGATCGCCATAGCGGAAATAACACAATTAATATTTTATTGGAAAAAAACTTCAATAAAATATTAATTTATTTAGATGTAATACTTTAACAGAGTAATAAATAATAAGTATTTGTAATGCAGTTTGTGCTTTTATTTTATTAGATTTGCCATAAAATATTTTGCTCCCATTGCTCTTTTAGCAATCCACATCTTTCCAAATTTAAAGATTTAGTATTTGTACAATATTTTATTGCAAGGTTACAGTTTTATATCTTTTGGCAATGTGAAAAACCCTAAGAATTAAATAATCCTAATAATAAAATACATGATTGACTGACATGCTTCTAAGAAGTTATATGATCAGCACTGAAATCACAATGCTAAATGTATTATCTGGCATATAATTATACATCATTGTTTCCTATCGTTTTTTAGCACTAAATCAACACTGGATCTTGTACATTTAACATATAAGTATGTGACACTATTAAGTTTTAAATGGTGTTACCTAAAAGTGAGGATTTTTTAGACACAAGAAACAGTTGAAAAATAAATACTAGATCGTTTCTAAAAGCAAAATTCCTCAAGCATGACAAGTGGATGTTGTACTGCAGGTTCTAGCTTTACAAGATAATCATTCTATATAAAAAGGGAACAACAACTTCCTGCTACTTCAGCTATGGTTTGGCTCTAATCCAGTATCAATAATGGCTGAGATTCCTTCTTACTCCTGAACTATAAAGCAATGGGCAATAAATGTTGCACACATTATCTGGAAGCAAAGCCAGCAGTATCACAGTATGAACTATCTATATCACATTAC
Source organism: Grayia smithii (assembly GCA_032468115.1). Taxonomy (NCBI): domain Eukaryota; kingdom Metazoa; phylum Chordata; class Lepidosauria; order Squamata; family Grayiidae; genus Grayia; species Grayia smithii. The sequence continues at coordinate 61,115 of JANHFM010007655.1, read as the reverse complement.
TGTGAACCAGCCAATGGAATGGTGAAATCTTTTGTTATACTACATTCCAGGCAGTTTAGATTCAATTAATTCCAATTTCATAAACAAAGAAACTAGGCGTACAAACTTTTTATAGTATTGATTTTTAAAATACAGTAAAAAAAATATTCCTGAATTTCTAGGACACTGCCGATATTTTTAGTTCGGTGGTTTTTTAAAGGAACATTTTATAGCTGATCAATGTTTGATCATCCAGGGCTACTCACAACAAAGTCTATATTGTGGTAATGTTGAGCACCCATCCAATAATTAGTTGTGGTTGATTCCAAAGCACATTTCAAACTGCTACAATACTATCCTCACCAGAAGCTACGATGACAGAAAAATAAAATAGTTAATGAGGAGCTAATTGCCCAAAGTAAAGATGAACCTGGTTTTTGATGTAGGCCTTGCAACCCATATGTACAGATGACGTGTATTCTATTCCATTATCTTCTCTAGTCCTATTACTTTTTTTATGATGAATGTGTACATTCTGACTGGACATGATTACATAGCTAGCAAGCATCACAAAAATCAGAACCTCTCATAATCCCTTCAACATCAATGGGAAACATATGGAAGCAACCTATTGAGTATAATAATGTACAGCATCTTGCTTCCAGAAGTGGTCAACCAAATGCCCAGAATTAAAATCCACTCCAATGTCTGTTCTGGTTTTCAGTGTCATAACTAATAAATAACTGTTCATAATCCTTTTTTAAATCCATCTGCATATGTTGCTGCCATAAATTCCATGCATAAATTATATGTTATTGAAGGAAGTATCTTTCCCTACAGTCCTTAGTAAACTATAGTAACACATCCATGTTTTTCACATTATTACTAGTGAACTGTTACTAGGTGGCAGATTTAGAAACATCCACCAGTCTTAAATCTGTACTATACACGCCTAGACTAGAAGCAGAAACCAAATAGTACAAAACCAAACCTTCAAAATCTATGGAATAGTTTCACAGAGTTTAAATGTCATTACCATCAGGTTCTTTCACCACAACCAGGTCACGTTCTTCATGATTACCACTTCTTGTTTCATGGATATTTTCAATCTCTTTCCAGTAGTCATCCATGGATAATTCATCAAGTGAATCTTGAGATCCTGAATGCTCGCAAGGGAGCTTCCCTGAAGGCTTCTTAGAATTATCATGATTCATTGTATATTGGCCAGACCTTCGGCTAGAAAATGAACACACAAAAATAAATATTTAAGCCTGTGGAACAAGCCCAGAATGACATCAAAATCTACAAGAAACCCAATCCTGATAACTCCATGGGTTCATGACAAACCACAGAGGTGAGTTGTCTCCTGAGAGCCAGTAAGCATTTTTTCAGCCTCAACAGATGGCACCATCAGTCTACCTTATCCAAGCTCAAAAGATAAGGAGCCATTCCTGCTTAGTACTTGAATTGGAGATACATGGGAATTGTATGTATGTTATGTATGTATGTGTGCGTGTATGTATGTATGTATGTATGTATGTATGTACCAGTGGTGGGTTGCCCCCGGTTCGGTCCAGTTTGCGAGATCCAGTAGCGGTGATGCTGTGACGTCACCGAATCGGTTCTACGCGTCCCGGACCATGACCTCCCCCCGCACACCCGTACTTACCAGCCCGGTCGTGGAGCAAGCAGAGCGCGCTTGCGCAGAAAACCTTTTTTGACTTTTTTTCCCCAAAAAAGCTTCTGCGCATGCACAGGAGCGCCCATCTGGCACGCACGCACACAAAGCGCGCACACGCTCCACGCGCCCCGACCACGCGTGAAGCGTGTGCACCTTTACAACCGGTAGGAGAGGTAAGTAGAACCCACCCCTGGTATGTACGTATTTACATCTTCAACATGAAGCTGCCAATCTCAAGCATAAGACTCTGTGGCTTACAGCACTTAAAACACAATCCAAAATAATGCACCAAATGAAATCTAAAACACATAAAAGCATATAAAATATGAAAACAAATATTAAAACCATTAAATAATTAACATCTGAGTTACAGAAACATTCCACAACATTCAATATATTGAACAGGCTCCACTACAGACAAGGATCCCAAATCTCAGCAACAAAGCTACATCTTAGTAGGGCTATACGTCATGAAAAACATTCCAGAAGGCAATGATGGAAAAGACATGAGCATACAAGTAGCATACTAAAATTGTTCTTTACTTTTAAAAAATGTGTCAATGTTAACACCAGAAATGTTTTCTAAATCTAAGAAAAATGTTTTTTTAAAGCATTAATCATCAACATTCCACTGAGTTCCACTGTCTTTCATGAAGAAGTAGCATATTTTCCCACAGTAGTTTTTCCCAAAATTAACAGACTCATCATGCCCTTTGAGTGTATTTAGATGTACTTCAAACATAGATAAACTCTCCCGAGACAACTTGAGCTAAAATAAAGAAAACAAGTTCAATGCCCTGAGGTGAATTTATTTATCTTTCTGTCCAAAGCTGTGGCAAGCTTTGTTTATTGTATCTCCCATTAAACTGGCTCAAGAAAGTAATATTTTAAGTCAACTGCATTAAAATTTGCCAGTTCTGCACACATAATTTAAAAATAATAAACTGTTAATAGTATTACTTAATGTGTACACACATGCATAATTTATTTATTCTGTTGTCATAAAGGTTTATATTTGCAGTTGAATCCAATTTGTTGTCCAGTTTGTGCATAGGAATCTAGGAGTTCTCACTTGAGGCACAAATTATCCTATTTTGGTCACATTATGCAAAGACCCATCTGTCTGGAAAAGGCTCTAATCTTGTGAAAGGTGGAAGGAAAAAGAAGAAGAAGATGACCAGCAGCAAGGTGGATGGATTAAGTTCCAGCAGTAATGAGTGCCCTATTAGAAGACTTGAAAGAACAAGTTATGGATAGATTGTCATGAAGAAAATCTATCTAGAAGTCAAAAATGATTTCATGACACATAAGGAATCAATGAAATGCAATTCAGATAACTGATATTTCATACTTTAGCCCAAGAAACTAACATTTAAAAGTAAATGTTACTTGTAACATTAACTTGTTACAAATCAAGTTGTTACCATGGGATACACATGCATTAAAAATGTTTATATCCAGTTAGTGAGGAGCACAAAGCTCCTAATGAGTCCTGGGCCCTTGGTCTAGCGATCCCCGCTTTACCTGGGAAGCTTGCCAGCTGTCGGTCTTAGTGGCTCAAGCCAAAACTCTTGCCGCTTGCAAAAGCCTGGCGGCACTACCGGTGGACCGGGAGCCAACCAAACAGATTATTTTCTCTTCAATTCTAGTTTCTGCTTGATCAATTCTTAAACATGTCTGTCCTAGCTGAGGTATTGAGTCAAAAGCTGGGGACCATTGGTGAAGGAGGCGTGTCCTCACAGCTCTGACAGACTCAGTCCAATCAGCTAGCAGACGAGGTCAACCTATTCCTGGAATCTATCTCCACCACAATGGAGAAGGACACTGAAATGGTCACCACTGCACAAGAATATGGTGATCGTTAAGCTTGCATAAGTTACTTTTACAAGTACTAATTATTCACTGACATGCCCTAGCAAAATTTTTCAGACTAACAGAATACCAATTAAATCATTCAATTTAATTAGTTATTCCTTTCAGTGGAATGGAAAATCCTTATTTCTGATTCTCTTTTGATGCCAATACCAGTGTGAAAGAGTGGAAGGCACTATGGCAACTTGCCACAGCCAATTTGCCATGGCCAACCCGCTACAGCCAACTTGCTGCAGGACAAGAGTTACACTAGTATCAAAAAATAGTGGAATAGAATCCTTAAAGAAAGGAGGGACAAAGTGAAATGTGAATGACAAAAATTAAAATATTTAATTATTTTAAGTAATTAAATTGAATTGTTGAATTGTCCTGCAGTGAGGTGTCCCATGGTAAGTTGGCCATATTGAGTTGTTCCATTGCAAATTGGCCGTGATGAGTTGGCCATGGAGAATTGACAGTGGTTAGTTGATCATGGCAAGTTGGCCATGGCAAATTGGCTATGGCGAGTTGTCCCATTCCAAAAATGAGAGTGGAACATGTAAACAGATAGAATTATTTTCATTATATTTGGTGGATAGGTCTGCAGGGAGGTTTCATAGGAGCAGAGTACCCATCTCAAAAGGAAGACAGACCAATGGAAGATGGTGGATAGGTGATAGAAAAAAAGATGTCTGCCTGAAGTAAGAACTGCTGATGCGGGAACTGTAGCACATGAGAACTCTTTGATACTCTAAAGCTCAGATTCTTAAAACTCACTGACCTTAACAACAAATATTTCTCTTTTAAACAGCAGTTCAGCTCCTGGCTCTCACTTACAAAAAGAACTGCTCAACCCCACAGTACTTCAAGACATCCCAAAGGAATCTACTCTCTCCCTCCTGCTGTTTCACATTTACATAAAACTGACAGAGCTTATCCAGGGATTGGTTATGAAATCTCACCAATTTGAGATGATGTCAAGCTTTCTCTCTTTTTCATCAAAATTCAAGAAAGTTTAAGAAATCATTATTATGGAACAGTAGTGGGCAGGTAAAATTGAATCTACTCAATCACAATTCAAGACCCAGAAGAATATTTAAACTGTGTTATGGAAGGATTACTTTTCTTTTAAAAATCAAGAATATGATCTATGGACATTTCTCAATACATCACTGACTTGAGAGGCCTCTGCAGATAAAAATTAGCTTAGACTGACATGTTACCTGAAGTATAGTGGATGGAAATACTTCACTAAAATTTATTTTGACAATCTAATAATTATCTAGGGCAGTGGTTCTCAACCTGTGGGTCGGGACCCCTTTGGGGGTCAAATGACCCTTTCACAGGGGTCGCCTAAGACCAT
>JANHFM010007655.1:28772-39375 GCA_032468115.1 Grayia smithii | reverse complement strand
TAGCGTCGTTTTGAGGGTAGGAGTTGAAACAGTTTATGTTCAGGATGCAAGGGGTCTGTAAATACTTTCACAGCCCTCTTTTTGACTCGTGCAGTATCCAGGTCCTCAATGGAAGGCAGGTTGGTAGCCATTGTTTTTCCTGCAGTTGTAATTATCCTCTGAAGTCTGGGTCTGTCTTGTTGGGTTGCCAAACCAAACCAGTCTACATTAAGATTCAGCCAGGAGCTTCCAACATGATTTGTCACAGATATGATCTTTATCCTCCAACTCACAGCCAACATTGGGACATGACTATTCAATCTGCCTCAAAAGCAGCCAGGCAGAAAACAACCCAAGATGAGCTTAATGGATGTGAAGGAAAGTCTACTAAGATTCCCCCATACCAAGACTTTACCCAGTGAAGTTGGTGTCAGCTAGAAATAAGGCCCTGAAATGTCAATAAGGCTAGCACCAAATTGCAATAAATAAGATTAAGAAGCTACATATTTCAAAGTATAGTCCAAAACAGAAAAGGCAAGGAAATCATAATTCAAAATCATCTTTTATTATGAAATAAAATTCAACGATATAGTGTCTGAAATTTTAAAATTTTGAATGTCACGTTTTATTTAAGAAAAGAGTGTTTACAACAAGCTTTGCTTTTTTCTTTTTCTATTTCCTTTCTTTTCAATGTCCATGACTTTTGTGACTTCATATATTGTTTTATTAAATAAAATTGTGAGTTAAAACAGCAGCCTCCAACCTTTCTGGCTCCAAAGATCCAGCGGGGGCAGGGAGAGGATGGTTTTGTGTGTGTGTGCCCACCACTTACACAAATGAAGTTTTGCACACTAACCCACTGTCAATTCCCAAAGCATCCCTGTCCTGCTCTCGAGTTGCCATAGGAAAAGGGGGATGGGAAACTGATGAAACGGCACGGTAGCCAAAGACAGATGCTCATTCCAGACTTATCTCTCTCAAGGCTGTATCCCAGGGTTACTTATAGCAGCTGGAGGGGAGTGATCCCTACAACCCACAAAATTCCCCGTTGGTGAATGTGATTGATGACACACCCTGGGGGGAGGGGGAAACAGGAGCATGATTGGGGCCATAAATTATGTAGGGTCAGAGCTGGCTTCACTTGGGAATGTGCTGACGTGAAGCTCCTAATAAATAACTGGATTTCTTTTGAAGCTTGGCTTGAGGGTTATGATTTAATTAGGGCATCCGTCAGAACACTTACAGCCACAGCTTGTGCACCCAGTTCCCAATGGATCACCAACTGCTACCAGTCCATGGATTGCAGGTTGGGGAACTCTTGAGTTAAAAGATTTCCAATGTATATCAGGTGCTGCCTTTTATCTGCTTAAGGAGCCATGACAAATAGTCTTTCTTAATATTTTTCTGCTCTTCTGGAAAACTTACCGTATTTTTTGGAGTATAACATGCACCTTTTTCCTCCCTAAAAGGGAGTGAAAAATCAGGTGTGTCTTATACATTGAATGTAGCCTCACCTGGTCCCCACCCTTTGGCCTCAATTTAGCTCCTTAGAACAAGCAGAAACAGCCGGTTTAGCTTCCACAGAGTTGGATTGGCCTAATTAGCATGTTAATTGTCCTGACCGTCAGCTGTTCCAGGTTGTAGCAATTACCATTTCTTGTTCCGTGGGCCTCTGCTGCTTGCAGCAAGGAAATAAAATGCTGGGAGTTTTTTTTTTTTGTCCTAATCTTCAAGCTATGCTGAAAATGAAAATGAAAGTAAAGCAGGCTGTTTGCTGCAACAGGCAGAGGCATATTTCTTTTTCAGCAAAAAAGCCTCCTCCAGGAAGAAGTTTCAGAAAAGGAGTCTCCAAACAGAATAGAATAACAGAATAAAAGTTTCAGAGACTTTTTTTTTCTGAAGCTCTGTTTGGGAGGCTTTTAGAGGCAGAAAAAAAAGGTTTTTCTGAAACTGAGTTTCAGAAGTTTCAGAGACAGAAAAAAAAAAGCAAGGCACAGAGCTCATAACCATGCTGCTAAAATTCACCTCTGGGAACAGCTGATTGGGGGTATTCCAGGAGGCAGATCCATCCCCAGTCAGCTTTTTCCTTATTTTCCTCCCCAAAAACTAAGGTGCGTCTTATACTCCGGTGCGTCTTATACTCTGAAAAATACGGTAATTAAAAGCCAATTAAAAATCAATTTAAAATTTAAAACAATCAATTTTTTAAAACCCATCATATCAGCCTATTTGATTAAAAAGCCATGTCTTTAGGTCACGTCGGAAGGAATGGAGGTCAGGGCCAGTCCGAAGGTCAGTGGGGAGTTCGTTCCTTTGATAACTTTGATAACTGTAAAGTTGTGCAAATCTACATATTCACTATTTTAAACCCTTGCTCTTTGTATTTCTGTGGGTATGTGTGAAATGTTAATAGCTGTATTAAAGAAAGGATTATGATGAAAAAAGCTGGAATAAGTAGCTTTTAAAGTACAGGCAGACTGTTCCTCCCCTGAGAGTACCTAATATATTATTAGAGAATTTGGTGGGGGAAGAATAATCCATTTTCTATTTATAAAAGATTCTTTCAATAGTTCAGTAGTTTATTACATGTTAGGTATTACAAGATTATTCACCAATAAAACAATATACTATAACATGTCATTATTAAAGGCTGCCAATTATATGAGGCATGACTGCTTTGTTTTTCTATTATAATTATTTCTGCTAATGTGTAAATTTGTTTCTTCTTGCATACAGAACTATTTTTGTATACTTATTACTTGTTTCAGTGCTCTGTATTTCATGTCACTGGATTATAGGATTATGATTACATAGGAATAAATACTGTAGGGTTGAATTCTGTTTACACTTAAAAGGACTTGGAGATATATAACTACCCTACAGTATGCATTGCTAATTCAACTATCTAAAGGTAAAGCCAATTGATTTAAGTGGAGATAGCCCTTAGTATGCACAGAATGGCAGCGCAAATCATTTATACTAATATAAATATATTCTAGTTAAATAGGACACTGGTTTTAACTTGACCCTTTGTCCTTCAATTTGCTTTTTTAAGGGGATGGTGGTGCTCTCTGGTGGTTGCTTTTATAACTATTGCTAATAAGATTAGTGGAATTAAGGATATGTGCTTGGATATCGTAAATAGAAACACTGCATTCCTGCTTCTTGACCATAAGGAGCTGCAAAAATGGGTGGTAAGAGCCAGGTACATATAAGGACATCTCAAGAGCCAAATAGATAAAGATAACATCTCCCAAAGTCCCATTCTAGATCAGAAACTGCATACATAGGCCCTTTTTAAAAATAAAATCCTCCACTAGTGACCTCATTACGTTATCATTTTCTGAGTTATTTGACCATTAACTGTCATGTTCAAATGAGAAAAAGGTCTCTTAGTCTTGAAAGCATTCGTGGTGGTTGTAGCCAGGGAAGATGTTAACATTCTGCAATATGTTGTTCTACAACAATGTTATTTCCAATAGTCTGCCATAAATTTAATACACATAGAGTTAGTAGTCATGATGTAAATAAATAAAACCAAAGTATGGTAGCCTCCCATAAGACTTGCCAATTTATCGACCTTACTAAATTAATGTATATTTATATAAATATATTGTTCAAAATGGAGAATTTATCAAGTTGTATTTGCTTCTTCTGAATTCTGATAGAACTTTTATCATAACCAAAGCTACTCTGTATATGTTGATCAATGTCCATCTAAAATATTTGCTCGTAAAAACATAGTTCCAATGTCCGTCACATTCATCTTCTCCCCCTTCCTGTGTTTCTTTTTCCTATTCAGCTTGGCTGATGACAAACCCCAGAAGTCTTTTTGTACAATAATTATTATCACAAATTGAATCCCACATTTTTAATATAGATGTGTAAAATCTACCATTTTGGAGAATTCTAGAATATATTGTTTCCTTTTAAGGTTGTGCCAATCAGAGCATTCTGAGGTGTGCCCTTGCTTGGAAGGTTCATTTGTTTGTTTGTTTCATTTCAAAATTGCCCATCTCCCTCAAAGAAGGACTTCATCCATCTCCATACCTCCTACTTCACCTTACTTGAATGCTTAGACGTTTGTGGACTGAAAGAAAAACAGAAAGGTCAAGAGTTTTTCAATATATTCTGTTTATAGAATGATAGGTTTTACACATGGGTGCTTTTTAATTGTTTTGCAGTAATTAATGATAAATCCTTTGGGGTAAATTATCCAGGCACATACAGACAATGTCATAGCATCGGTTCTGTACTTTTTTGCTAATAAAAACTAAATAATTACTTGCAGACAATTTAAGTTTAAGAATTTAAATTACTTAAATTCTTAATTCTCCTTAAAGGATTACTGGCTTTACACAAACAGAAAGCTCAGTTCATGTAGTTCACATCATATCTAGTTTGACCCTGAGCATCGATTTTGTTTTTTGACAGCTATATTTTCACAAATTGTCGGTTTAGATTTTAGACTCATTTGTGCCTCTGATTAAGCATATTCATGCTTCTGAAATGTTATGTCCCAGTTGCTGGGATCTCACAACATGTTCATCCATTGTTTACTGAACTGTGGCTTACTAAATTAATCCAGTTGTCTAACTTCGCACAACACACATGAACTATTAACTACCCATCTGTCATGTGAAGCCAGGCTATACATAATCATATTTTTGTTTGAGTGATGCTGCAGTTCAACCTATTCAAACATTGTTTTTGCAAACTGAAGTTATTTGGGGTGACTCTGGAATTCCACTGAATCAAAGTTGAGTAGAATGATTTTGTCTGCTACAACAGAGTTAACCTGGTAAGTGTTCTAATTTAGAAAATGTAAGTATCAGTCAATACACTTGGTACTAACTAGGCTAATTTAGCAAAGGTCCCAAAAGTGCTTTTTTTCTCACAAAAGGCAATTGCATTCCCTTGGTTTTTTCCTTTAAAAATGTTTCATTTCAGTTCATGAACTGAAGAAGCTTCTTGGATGATAAGCGAAACATTTTCAAAGCAAACAACCATGAAAGTCCAGTTGCCTTTTGAGGGAAAAAAAGCACATTTGGGACAACCATGACCTGGATGATTGAGAATCTTCATAGAAATTGGATAAGTGCCAATTATAAAAATTAGGTATAAAACTACCTACAACGTTTTTATGCTACCCCCTGGAAGAGATACTTAGAAAGTATGTATGTATGTTTTCACAGTATGTATTCTGTGATACTTCAAACCACACTCATTTTACCATTATTTTCCTAAACTGTATAGAACAGTTCCTTCGTTGAAGAGACAGATTTGGTTTAAAGATATGATTCATATGATTTTGTAATCACTAAATCTTAAAATGTAATAATGTAAAGCATCTTGGGTCATATGCTCTTCTAAAAATTAAAGGAAGCCCTATTGCACATTCAGTGTTATATAAATTTTAGTAAATTTGGTTTTCCCACTGTAAACATTCTTGAATTTGAATCTGAATCTGAATATAAATGTAAATGAAATGAATGTTAATGAAGCTGAAATGTATTAGAATTGAAAACTTCATTGTTCCTTGACAATGACAGGAGACATTTAATAATCAGGACATAATGGTTTCCTCCATTCATCAACAATTAAACAGTTGGTTAGAAAAGGGGAAAAAAGATTGTTCTGGTTGCTAAGCAGTGATTCACCATTTGTGCTACATTCATTCATGTTTGTTGTATGTATTCAATAGATAAAGAAGACACTCTACATAGATCTATCTAATTTGGATTCTTTGTTATTTTACTATTATTCATGTCACAGAATGTAGGCTCTTACTAATGTTTTATACACAAATCTGACCTAGCAGCCTCTCCACATGGAGACATTGGTCCTTTAGAGCAGAAATCTGGGACCTTGGAAGCTATGGGCTCTCAGGCTCATTTCGAAAGTCCTTTGCAAGAGACCAAGACATCTCTCTAGTAAAAAATGCTCTGTCACTTCCTTACCAGCTTGCTCTCTGGCAGGAGAGAGATAAAAGGTGTTCAGAAAAATAACAGGAAAAAAATTATCAGAAACAGAAAAATGGCCATTCTCATTTATTGTTGGCTTTAACTACATACAAGCACCACAAGCATGCAATAATATACCATAACTACCAACAGATTAGTCTGTTATGGCCCTCAATAAAATAAGTCTGAGCTTTAATCAAAATGCAGAGCCACCTGAAACAAATAGTAATATTCTCTCTCTGCAGAGAAGGTACTCTCTAATTGCCTCTATTTTATAAAGATTGCTTCCAGCTGCAAATATGCCCTTTGATTGCCTCACCTGAATCAGATGGAAAAGGATAATTAGCATACCAAAGGCATGTTCTTGCAAACTTCTGGAGTCTGGACTATCTCCAGGTATTTAAATCTCAAGGGAGACAAATTAGTCAGCAAAATCCCACAGAATGAGCCCTGTGGGTTATGATTAATTTTCCACTAGCCTAGGGGTACCTAGTTTTCTGAGTAAAGGGCCACATTTGATCTTTGAGTGGCAAGCCAGGGGTTGGATTCTATGAAAAAATGGAAAGTGGCATGACAAGCATTTAATTTATATCAAAATGTACAACTTGGCATCAGAATTTGGAGTTCTCTAGGGACCACATTTTAGAGGAATCACTAAGGTACAGAATCAAATTCCTTAATGGACATCCAAAGAACTACTATGACAGGGATAAGCAAGCTAGGATATTCCATGTTCTGAATCATAGCTTCCCCAATCTTCTGCCATTATGCCTGTTGGTTAGGATCAATAGGAGTCAAAATATAAGACATTTCATCCAGGAATTTTTGAAGTTGTATAGCAAATCTGTGCTATGCACCTTATTCAGTAAGCCATCCTTTCCCAACCTGATGTTCTCCAAAACTGTTGACTTTATTTTTTCCAAATCTTCTGTCAGTAGAAGATTGCAGCTTCTAATGAAGACAAGGAAAAAGTTCTGAGACCATTCCTAAAGTTGATTAAAGAATAATTCATAACTTTTCAAATTTGTGCATTAGCTCTTTCCCCAAAGATTAGAAGAGAAGGATATGATCGATCCTATATATTTAGTATTGTGTCCACTGGTTCAGCAAATGTAACTTTAAAACTTGGCTTTAACGGCTTAATATTGAGTTGATTTGCCTCAGTGAGATTTTCACATCATCTTACAACCTCCTGTTAGTTTTCTCTGGTGCTTGCAAAAGGCGGAAGAAACACAGAGGAAGTTGTGGAGAATAGACAAGAAGCAGTGCAACAGAGCTGTTGCTTCATAAAGCATTGGGAGAAGTTCAGGGTCAGGGCCCTAACAGCTGATCACAACCAAAAAACTGGATCTCAAGATTTTATTTTATTTTATTTTTAAAGAAAAGGTTACAGAATCCTGGAAACCTGTTCACTTTCTAACTTTCTCTTCTTGCACTTTCTCTTGTTGCTACCTATTTGCTCATTAAGAAACAGATGCACAGATATTAGATTTCTACACTGTTCTTTCTGTTCCAAGAGAAGGGAATATCTGCAACTCAGGATTGAAGTGTGGTGACCTTAGTACTCTCTAAGTTTACTTGTTTGTTTACAGACATTTTATTAACCAATTAGGCAACTTCATCAGTGTGAGTAAGCATAGGGTTTGCAGCAGTGGTGAAATCCAATTTTTTTTTATTACCAGTTCTGTGGACATGGCTTGGTGGGCATGGTGTGGCTTGGTGGGCATGGCAGGGGAAAGATACTGCAAAATCCCCATTCCCTCCCCACTCCAGAGAAAGGATACTGCAAAATCTCCTTTCCCACCCCATTCCTGGAGGAAGGACATTGCAAAAATCTCCATTCCCACCCCACTCTGAGGCTAGCCAGAGGTGGTATTTGACGGTTCTTCAAACTACTCAACATTTCTGTTACCGGTTCTCCAGAACCTGTCAGAACCTGCTGGATTTCACCTCTGGATAGTGGAGCCAGTAGGATTTGCATGAAGCCATTTGAAGAGCAGGATTCCTAGGCTCATTACCTGCCTGGATAGAAGAAAGGGCCAGAGAATAATTCAATAATTCAATAATTCAATAATGTGAATGGGGGGCAGCATCAGACTTGGCACTTTCACCAAATTAGGCAACATATTCAGTGGTGGATTGCTCCCGGTTCGGGCTGGTTCGCGCAATCCAGTAGCGGTGACGCTGTGACATCACCAGACCGGTTCTACGCGACCAGGAGCTGGGCCCACCCGCGCACCCATACTTACTGTTCTCTGCGCGGAGTGCACAGAGCGTGCTCGCGCGCATGCGCAGAACACTTTTTTTGAGTTTTTTTCACCCAAAAAAAGCTTCTGCACATGCACGGGAACGCCCATTCAGTACGTGCGCGCCGAAAGTGTGCGAAGCACGCTCTGATCACGTGCGAAGCGCGTGCACCTTTAGAACCGGTAGTAAAGGTAAGTAGAACTCACCCCTGAACTTATTGATATGTTGTAATGATTCTGTCTTCTTATGTCCATCGATATGAGTAGCTATATAAATGTTTTAAATAAATACTGTATGTTAAACTATGTTGATTCCTCATCTAGGCCATAAATAGAGTTAAATCTATTCACCACCACTTTTTAACTCCAAGAATCCCAAAGCCAGACTTAAAATCAGAATAAACCCAGAGCAAAAATCAGAAAGAAACCATTATTATTCCCATTAAAAGACAAACGTTGGCAAGGGAATACCATGATTAAAATATAGCTTTATAAAGATGGTTTCCCATTCGTACACATTGTTATACATTACATCCAGGCCAGCAATTACCTTGACACTCAGTCTTCCTTTTTCTTCTCCTTACAGCAAGGGTCATCCTTAGTTTAAGGTCCAGGGCCTTTCCCACTGCCCATAGACTCCTCTAGCCTTGGAATCAACTCCTGGCAAGGAAATTCGATGCTCTAGGACAGGGGAGTCAAACCCGTGATGACACATTGTCACGTGACATATTGCAACTTCCCCCCCTTCGTTAAAATGGGGTTGGGTGTGGCCAGTGTGTGTGATGCATCTGGCCTGCAGGGCGTAAGTTTCACACCGCTGCTCTAGGAGGCTCCCCAATGCAGTCAAAGACAGGAGGCTCTCAACCTTGAGCCCAGACCAGAACCCAAACGCAGCCCATCTCATGATGTTGCCTGTTAAATTCCCTAGATAACTCCATGGCTATTCGTGCAGGCGGCTGCTTCCCTGGCGATGCGACTGTGACGCTGCAGAGTGGCGAGAAGAGGAGCCTCTCCAAGCTGCGCCACGGAGACTATGTATTCAGTGTAGATCAGAACGGACAAGTGACACTTAGTGAGGTTCTGCTGTTCCTCCATCGAGAGCCACACCAGCAGACCCTCTTTGTGGCTATTGAGACAGAAGAACCTGTTCACCAGCTGCTGCTTACATCCTCTCATCTCATCTTTGTTGCACGGGACCTGGTCAACAGCACAATGGACTTCTCTCCTGTGTTTGCCAGCAGAGTGTGTGTGGGGGACTCCGTTTTGACATACCAGGGGGGCGACCTTCCCTTGCATCCTGCCCGAGTAGTGCGGGTTTGGCAGCAAGAAGGCACTGGTGTCTATGCCCCCTTGACCACCCATGGCACAATCCTGGTCAATGGGGTGCTGGCGTCCTGCTATGCAGTCCTTGAAAGTCACCATTGGGCTCACTATGCCTTTGCCCCATTACGCTTTGTCTATGGCATCTTCTCACTACTGTCCCTGAAGGGAGAGTCCAGAAACTGCAGCGCTCAGGAAACAGGCGTGCACTGGTATTCACAGTTTCTGTATCATCTGGCGTGGGACTTGCTGGGCCAGGATGCACTTCGCCCCTAAGAGGCTTGCTGGGCCACTTGTTTGCCAGACAAAGTTAAACTCATCAAGTCTTTAGATAAAGGGAGACCCTTGAGTATTTGCTTGGCTCCATATCTCCTTGCCTTGGCCGGCTAATGATTCTAGAGCTGAGATCCCTTTAAAGCATCAACCTTTGCAACAGAGAAACTAGCCTGTGGCCATGTGGGAGTTGGACTGAGGGATTAGGTCAACTGATACCAGTACTCCTGCTGTAGGTTGCATATCACCAGGCGCTGGACTTCCTACAGATGTCTTTGGGGAGCTTAAAAATATCTGAGGCATGTTGTGTTCTCCTAAATTTAGCACAAAGCCAATAAGCCCACTGTCTTAATTTTTAGCAGGTGGAATGGATTTCCCATAGGTGACTTGATTGTCTGGGTTTATAAAACCGGCATAAGGTCAGCCGTGGCTTCGTTGTTGTTGTTTTTTGTAATTCCCCCTGCAGTTGCCTTAATGGGATAAGTCAGGAAAGAGCAAGGTATACAGTAGAAACAAGTGCTGATAATTTCTAGATGACCAGAAGATTTTTCACCTTCCTCTAGTTTCAGAAATGTATCTGAGCATTTCTGTGTCATGCGTTCGAGGAAAGGTAACAAACAGGTTAGCTTGACCCTTCAATTTGGGCAGGTGATATGGAAACCTGCAAGGTCTGTCTAACCCAGTGCCAGTGGGGCTTTTCCAAGAAGGTCAAGAAACATGCTGGGGACCATATATGAAACAAGAATGGCTTATAGCAGAATGTGGGTAGCATCTGTAGAGCTTGGCATTCTTTTCCTTAACTGAGTTTCAGCACTGGATTCA
>JANHFM010007655.1:0-11156 GCA_032468115.1 Grayia smithii | reverse complement strand
GAAGGAAGGAAGGAAGGAAGGAAGGAAGGAAGGAAGGAAGGAAGGAAGGAAGGAAGGAAGGAAGGAAGGAAGGATCACCTTGCATTATTCCCAGCTGATGTCACCCTCCCATGTGCTCTCCTAAACTTTTCCAACTACCTTCCCACTGCATGCCTTTCTCGACCCATGCAGCATATCTTGCGTATCCCCACATATATTCATGTCACCTAATGGAAGACATCTTTTACTCCAGATTGTATTCATTTAAAACATTGAACACTTTTGCCATTCCATTCCATTTCATCCCTGGAATCAATAGCCCCTGGATAAGGGCATGCAATTACCATCAACCAATAAATTTCTATTTCATATGCACCTACAATCCATACTTTCTCCCTACAGTTTAGCCCTTTTTTCATAATTAAACATATACCGTCACTTCTTTGCATGTATTCATCAACTCTTCTCCACAAAATTCTTTGCCTTCATTCAGGTCTGTTAAATCCTTCTCATTTCTCTTAATTGCACTCAACATAACTATTTTTCTCTTGTTAATTCATTCTGTCTGCTATTCACTCCTCTTATTTCCAAGTCATAATCATCTATTAGCCATGGAAAGTACCCTATGACCTCCACCACACATAATGGCTTTGCCAAATCAAGGCTTTTATATACAGGATGTCTTCAACCTATAACCATTTTTTCAGCACCCGTTTGAAGTTACAACCATACTGCACAAATTGTGGTTATAACCAATCCTCAGAGTTCCTGCCATCCCATCAACTCTGTGATCACATGATTGCAATTTGGTGCTTGACAACCAACTTGCACTTATGATCAGTTGTGGTGCCATGTGATCATGTGATCACCATTTGCAATTTTTCCTGTCAGCTTCCCCAGAAAGTCAATGGGAAAGCCAGCAGGGAAGGTCACAAGTCACTGGGTTCTCCCCACCCCCCACCCATGAATTCCCTCAATGGGAAAATGAACAGGAAGTTGCCTCGCTTAGTAATCATGGCATTAGGTTAACAAGGATAACCATGATTTCAGGGATTGCCATCATTGAGTGATTCAGACATGCCTTTTGACCACATCGCTTATCAGTGAAAATTCCAGTCCCAATTGCCATCATAAATCAAGGTTTACCTAAAAGTTGTTTAGTAACATACAGAAGCTATAGACTAGGTTATGCAGCCTCAAGTCTGCCTATTCAGCATTCCCTGCTAATGATAAAGACATTGGTCAGTTTTCCTGGGGGGGGTTGGCCAGTATGTCACAAGTACAACCCAAACCAATTTTTACCCTATTCTGTGCAAACTATAACCTAGAAATTACCTTGCAAGTTAACATAGTGTCACCCACATCCTACCAACCTGGTGACATACATCCAGGATGCATTAATTCAACATTTGCTATCATTTACAGTCCAATTTTAAAGCAACACTTAAATTATTTCCATGTACAGTACAGTACATTTCAGCCAGAAAGTTTATGTTCATTACAAGTGCCTCTTTTCTCCTTCAGGAAAGAAAAACTGAAAACCGATTAATGTTTTGAGTTACAAAAAAGATGAAAATCACATAATTATGTATAGTATGTATGTGAATGTGTATATTAAGAAAATATACACATATTTAAAGAAAAAGCCCTGGCCTGAAAGCACAGATGATTCTGGTACATCCTTCCTCTAACCAACTCAAGTAATTTGCCACAGCAAAGCAATGGGCTATACTGGCTAAAGATAATATTATTTATTTATTTATTATTTATTTATTTATTTATTGCATTTATATGCCGCCCTTCTCCCGAAAGACTCGGGGCAGCTCACAATTCTAAAAACAAAAAACAACAGCAGCTGCAATCCAACAGATTGTAGTGTGCTAGAGCTTGTTTGTTTTTTTTAACCTACTTTATGTCTTCAGTAAGAAGAATCTGAGGCAAGATAAAGCTGTTATGTATTGAATATATTTAGTTGTGTTACAACATCATTTATTGACTCAAACTGGAACTGAGGAACAGCAGGCAAATGCCTGTAATTTATACTCCAGGCCCACAGGGTCTTAACCAATCATAGTACTTGAAAAAGCTCACCCAAATATGAATGCTCTATGTTTCTCTCCAAAACAGTTGAAGTTAACAGTTAGGGTCACCTAAAGGTTAGTTTCACTTTAGCAGGGTTTAACACAACTATATATATTCAAAACATAACAAAAGCCAACAATGTGGTTATGTGAATGCATATCTATAGAACTGCTTTCAAAATTCATCAGCTATCGTTTTTCTGAAGTAATGTTATTTAATAAACAATATACCTACCTGCTGAAGTTACTGTGATGTGAATGATTGTAATAGTAATGGCATAATCCCAAACCCATTCTTCTACCAGCAAGGCAAAGAGCAGGCCAGAGATGACATAGGCTATTTCCATTGATATCATAAGAACTAGAAACACAGAGATACGCATTAAAACAATAAATGGCATATTTTGTTCAATGCTTTCTAATTCTGAGTCTGCTAAAATTGCAAATATGAGATTGCTGTTAAAGATAGGAGCAAGCTGGCAACGGTATGTTATCCTCAGTTGGTAAAGTAATTTTTGCATGGCTGATGGCCAACACAAAATCCTTGGAGATAAATTTGTGTTTGTGTTCCTCACAAACTGTGATACAGATACATAATTTTAGACTGAATTTAATTGTTTTTTTTCTGTGCCTTCTATATAAAGTATAAAGTATATAACTATGCTTACTATTGATTTTTGGGGTTTTCAGTTTAATCTGCTGATTGGAAAACTGATCAAGAGAGATATGGCGGCATGGTGGCACAGTGGTTAGTATGCAGTGTTGCAGGTGAATACTATTGACTGCCAGCAGTTCGATCCTGACCGGTCCAAGGTTGACTCAGCCTTCCATCCTTCTGAGGTTGGTAAAATGAGGACCCAAATTGTTAGGGGCAATATGTTGACTCTTTAAACTGCTCAGTGAGGCCTCTAAAGCACTATGAAGTGGTATATAAGTCTAAGTGGTACTGCTATTGCTATGGGGAGTCGATGGAAGCAATATATTTATGGTATGCCAGAACATTTCCATCCTGCCACATGTTCACAAGACTGCCACTATCCCTACTATGTGGGAGAATAGCAAATGGGTCAAGTTCATTTTTAAATCAAATATTTAGGAAGTTCAGTTTTATGAAAGGAGATATAATATGGAATAAGACAATCCTGTCCCACAGGATCACTTTTTGAAGTGTGTTTGGACCAGTGTACACATTATCCAATACACAAAAAACTACATAGCTGATAGTGTAGGAACAATTTCTTGCCTAGAGCAATAGCAATAGCACTTCAGTATATATACAGCCCTCTCTAAGCGATTTACAATCAACATATTGCCCCCCACAATCTGGGTTCTTATTTTACTGATTTTGGAAGGATGGAAAGCTGAGACTTGAACTGCCAAATTGCTGGCAGCCGGCAGTCAACAGAAGTATTACATTCTAACCACTGCGCCATCACGACTCTATCAATGTCATGGCAGTTACCAAAACATTAACTTATAAAGATAGAAAAGTGTCACAATTTTTACTATGCTGCTAGCTTTCCAAAAGAATTTAATGCAAATAATTAGTCTTGCTATCATGATTGGACTTCTATTATATACTCAAGTAATTTAAGGGTACATTGTTACATATATTAACAGTATGTTGTTGAAGAAGATTAAATTAATAATGCACAGATTCAAGTATTGTCTTGAGTAGTTGGCTCTCAGTGTGCTTGGTTCTTCACATGGAGACGTGAAACAATTCACCTTATTCTCCAAAAAGCTGATCCTGCATCATCCAAAATCAGTACCAATATCCATTTTAGTTCAACAGAGTGAAAGCATGTTTTCTGAATTTTAATAGAAAGCCTAGGGTTTTTTTTTAACATCCATTTAATCATAGCTGTTCTCAGTAATCAGGAAGATCTGTGGAGTTAAGAGCAATACTACTTTGATTTCTGTAGAATACTAAGAATTGTATCTCTAATTTATTCTTCCAACTTTCAACAGTTCTTCTGGTCATTACTCTAATTGCTATACTGCAATCCCATAGATAAGCCCAGAGGGAATTGGTCTCTTTTCACACATCTGTAACCACAGCACTTCTGAGGTCAGGAAAAAGGAAGAACTAGAGAGCACAATACTCCAGCTAATGATTTGTTCCTTTAATTTCCAAGATTTGAAGGGAAAAAAAGAAAAGGAAGAGAATTCTCTCTGCCAATCTCCAAATACCACTATTTTTTTTAAATCAAGAAAACAAACAAATGTTATTCAATTTTACCGAATTAAAAAACAAAGTTGCCAATAACATCAAAGAGAGAGAGAGAGATTTTAAAGAATTAATTAATGGTTTTCCCTAAAAACATATCCTGGAATGACATCTTGACATCTTTGCTCCATTTTATTGTCATGATGTACATCTTACTGAGGATATCATATTAATAATGTCAGGAAGATATATGAGACATTACTTAAATTGGTTAAATTCTTGAAGAGCTTAAAGTCATGAGAGTTTAAAAATAATAAATCTTGTGGCATTATTCTTTGCTTCTGATCATACCGATACTTACTTTAAATTAATTTTGTTTTATAGTCACGAAAGGTAAGAAAACACCTTTTTAAAACTATTATTAGATTGAAGCTGAACTTTTCATAGATTGTCTATAATCATCATTTCCTTAACATAGTTGTCAAGTCTTTTTTCATTATACCCAGACTGGAAAAACTCAAGCTAGTTGAGAGCTATAATTATAAATCAACTTAATTGTTGGCTTACAAATCTGGATACCGGAACTTTGGGACAAACACTAGGAGGCAATTTTACTCATTGGAAATGTAAAGGCTGATAAGGCAGGAACCAAAGAGTCCTCAGTATAGACAGAATTTTTATGTAAAGTAACCTGAGCTGCCCTCCAAGGCTATCCCTAGAGCAGGGATCAGCAACCTTAAGCACTCAAAGAGTCATTTGGACCGTTTCCCACAGAAAAGAAAACACCGGGAGCCACAAAACCTGGGTGGGCGTGGCCAACTCGATGTCACTCAATTCTACCAGTCACATGACCCCCTAGCCACACCTACCCAGTCGGTAATTAGGGCAGAGAACCGGTTATTAAAAACCACAGGGAAACACAAAACTCTTTTGACATATCTCCCTCCCCCTCTGCATCTCTCTGTCTCTGACCCAGCTGCTTCTCCATCCCTCGCCATCGCCCTTACCTTCTCAGGCCAGGCGAGGAGTGACTGGGAGAGGAAAGTGAGGGGTGGGGCCAGCCAGTGGTGGGATCAGCCGACAGGGAGCCACAACAGAGGGTCCAAACTCAACGAGCCGCATGCGGCTCTGGAGCCGCAGGTTGCTGACACCCACCCTAGAGAATGGCCAAATGCCTGTTCATTCTGAAAACTGTGAGGAAACAGCCATGAGTTTAAGTTCTGAAGTACTGACCTAAAGACTTCTTTGCTCCACAGTGTTAAGGCTTTACTCTGGTCTGCAATAAAGATTTTAATCTACCCAAATCATGTCTGAGAGTCTTGTGTCAAGTCACACCAGGAGTTTAATTTGGTATTAAATATGAGAAAAGCTGTAATTTACTGCCCAGCTCTGATGTGAGGTTTAACAGAAAAAGTAGAAATGGTTGCAATCTGTATAGTGATTAAGAAAGGACCCATGTTCTGGAATACTCTGAACAATGCAAAGGTAAGGTCTGATGGAGTGGCTATTAGTGTGGGTAATGTGACCTGAGGGATAATTCACTGGGAAATCAGTGACTAAGCAGAATGCAACTGCTCAATAGTGAAAGTTGCATTTCCATGAATGTTGATGGAGCATGTCAAGGCCACAACCGATGACCGCTGTAACTAATTTTATCAGGCACATAAGGGAAAACTTTCAATCTGGCTAGTGATCATCTGTAGAAGCCTTGTACCAATGTTAGCATTTTTGTTTATGTAGTATGAGTTACCATAAAATGTGACTTGAGAGATGCCATTTCAATAATTCATCTACTGGGATAATTACTTTCATTCCTACTAGACAAACCTGTGGCCTTTTTTTCTGATGAAATATATTTTCCTCAGCAAAACACCCTATTGGCAATTAGGTAAATAAATATTGGGCTGATGCAGATATAACATGAAGGTCCTAAATGGCGTTGTTGAGATTTTTTTTATTTTTTGCATATGAATTCACTCATTATGGTTAGAATTACTACATTATTAACCAGGCCACTTGAGTGTCTTTATCTGAGTGGAAGATGGCATGATAAGGTGAGAAAAAGCATTTTGATTGCCACAATCTCCCACTGATTTCTAGAAATATCAAGATTCTCAGATCAGCTCTGTAAACTGATTCCCAAGCCCTCCAATGCAATCTTGGACTTTGCCCTGCAGAAATCAAGCATCCAAAAAATACCAGCTCCCAGAGGACAAGTTTTGTCTTCTCCTTATTATCATCTAGACTAGAGAGAATAGTCCTGAGTTCATGGTACTCCTGGCCTATTCTCTGTGTTCTTAGATCAATATGAGTAAAGATGGTTGTTTTCCAAAAGAATTTGGAAGGGCTGGGAAATGAAAATAGTAAAAAATAGTAAAAAAGCTATCTAGTATTATATATCCTCCAAATTAGAAGGAACAAGAAGAGATTTGATATTGTTGCCTCCTCCAGACTCACCTGAGATAGCCACTGCAGATTAAACCATCTAGTTTATACATCACCCCTCACACACTGAATTTATTTTGAAACCATGTGTCTTTTCTCAATATGTAAAGCGAATCTATTGATATTCATGAATGCAAACACTGTATACAAATTATCCTGCCATTAACTCCTTTACATTTCTTCCAAGATTCCATACAACATCAGTCATCTTAGACTGATGTTGTATGGAAACTTGGAAGAATTTTTAAGGAGTTAATGGCGGGATAATTTGTATATAGTGTTTGCATTTAAATCAACTGCTTGAAGCGTTTTGATAGAAAATGGCCTTCTACTTGTTTCAAGATCACAGCTAGAAAAGAAGAAAACTTACCTAAATAATAGGG
Source organism: Grayia smithii (assembly GCA_032468115.1). Taxonomy (NCBI): domain Eukaryota; kingdom Metazoa; phylum Chordata; class Lepidosauria; order Squamata; family Grayiidae; genus Grayia; species Grayia smithii. Next base: position 4,098 of record JANHFM010007655.1, on the reverse strand, counting down.
GTTAAACCATGAAGGTTTTGTCTTAAAATCAAAAGGTGCAAATCCATCCAACATTTGAATTCTGTGAATATATATAGCATGTCAACAAAGTCCTTTGGGAATATCTGAACAAAACATTTTTCTTCTACCAATGTCTCCCCAAATACAGAGACTCTCATATGCTGGATAACAAATATTAGATAAGGTCACATTGCATTATTGAATGTAGTTTACTTAACATCTTTTTCATACCAAATTCAATTACTAAGCATAAATATACATATATGCATATATGTCTAAATGTTATATTCAAAAGAAATGAAGCCAAAGTCAATCCCCCTAGCATTATTTCACACATTTCTGCATTTAGAAAGGTACTTAAAATCTTCTTACCTGAATGCTGTGAAACAAAAGCATAGGACTATGTAATACACAAGGTAGAATATTAGCACACATTTTAGCAGATTGAGCAAAACAATCTGTAAATAAATAATAAAATAAAATTAATGTGCTTTCTTAACCACCTTTTGTTCCAAATCACTAAAAAAATATCACAGTATGTGTAAGAGTGGGCTCTCTCTCTCTTTCTCTCCCTTCCTCTCTCTCTCTCTCTCTCTCCCTCTCTTACTCACTCGCTCTGTGTGTGTATGTTGTGTGTGTGTGTGTGTGTATTCAGGTATACTTACTTAGGTACTAATTACATGAAATCTAAGGACTGTATGGTCAGAAGCATCCATGGGAGGAAACTTGTAACACCTGTATCATAACATCATTATACAAATGCTACCATTTACATAAGAGCATCAGCATTAGATCGAAGTATATAACAGCATTTGCATGGTAATACAATTGTATGCATGTCATTATTTTGGCATCAAGAGATTTATTTATATATTTGATAGTTTTTATACTTTGCCATGGTGGCTCAGTGGTTAAGACGCTGAGCTTGTCAATCGAAAGGTCGGCAGTTCAGTCATTCGAATCCCTAGTGCTGAATAATGGGGTGAGCTCCTGTTACTTGTCCTAGCTTCTGCCAACTTAGCAGTTCGAAAGCACGTAAAAAATGCAAGTAGAAAAATAGAACCACCTTTGGTGGGAAGGTAACAGCGTTCCTTGCGCCTTTGGCATTTAGTCATGCTGGCCACATGACCTGGAGATGTCTTCAGGCTTTGAAACAGAGATGAGCACCGCCCCCTAGAGTTGGGAATGACTAGCACATATGTGCGAGGGGAACCTTTACCTTTACCTTTATACTTTGCCATATTTTAAAACAACTCCCCATAGTTTACTACACCAAATCATAAAAATGATCCATAACATAATAAACCAAAAACCAATCCAGAGGTTCTAGAGATCAAAAGTGTAATTCTGTCTTGAAAGCTTATCTCCAAGCTTGCCTCTAAACTTTCCAAAATGCAATTGGAAAGGGAACCCTCCACGTTTCAAGAGTGGGGGGAGTCTATTCTACAGAAGTGCAGTACGAAAAATTGCCTCCTTCATCTCCTTCAGCAACTTCACGTATGGAGGGAACTATGACCGTCTCTATCCTAGATCGTCACACTCTCTCTCAGTTCTAGGACTTCTGAAAAACTTTGCTAACAAAACTGCAAGGACTGGTCCCGGCAGCTTCTGAAAATTGGCCAAAATTGAAGGAAAGGAAAAAAAAAGTTATAACTAGCATTTTGAATATTCAAAAGCCTATTGGGTGCCAATGCAACACCCACAAGCTGGTGTCATCTGGCTGCAATAATTCTCCCCCACAAGCCGGCAAGCAACTGTATTTTATACCCATTGAAGTTTTTGCATAGTTGTGAAAGACAGACCCATGTAAAGATCATTGCAGTAGACTGCCCTAGAGGTAATAAAGCCATGATTTACTACTAAATATATTTTTTTCAGAATGGCTGAGTGTGCAATTAGATGTCTCTTCAGGCATATGAATAATAAGAAAAGCTTACCCAAGAAAATAAAATTGAAGTTTTGTCATCTTTGGGTTTGGCAAAGTAGAGACTAGGAATTATATAAAGGAATTATTAGCTGGGATCCTAAGGTGATAAAGGAAAATAGAAGTAAAACCTGTCACCACTCTTCCATTTACAACCTGTCATGCCTCAAATACAGGTAGACCTCGACTTATGACCACAACTGAGCCCAAACTTTATGTTGCTAACGTTTTAAGTAAGTGTTGCCCCGTTTTACGACTTTTCTTGCCACAGTTGGTAAGTGAATCACTGCAGTTGTTAAATAAGTAACACGGTTGTTAAGTGGATCTGGTGTCCCCATTGACTTTGCTCATCGGAAGGTCACAAAAGGTGATCACATGATCCCGGGACACTGCAACCGTCATAAATATGAACCAGTTAGCAAGCATCCGAATGTAAATTACATGACCATGGGTTATACTGCAATGGTCATAAGTGTGAAAAATGGTCATAAGTCACTTTTTTTCAGTGCCATTGCAACTTTGAATGGTCACTAAGCGAAGTGCTTTAAGTCGATAACTACCTATAGCAGGCCTGTCAAACTGGCAGCCTATGGGCCGGATGCATCATGTGCAGGCCACACCCACCCCAGCTCTGCAAAGGCAAAAAATGTACTGATAAATCACAATACGTCACATGACGTGATCGGGTTTGACACCCGTGACCTGTAATCCGGAGAGGCACCCTTTTCTTCTTATCCCAAATCATTCAGAAGCACCATTGGGCCTTCTAAAAGATTTAGTGCAGTGTTTCTCAACCTTGGCCACTGGAAGATGTGTGGACTTCAAATCCCAGAAATCCCAGCTGGGTGGGGAATTCTGGGAGTTTAAGTCCACACATCTTACAGTGGCCAAGATTGAGAAACACTGGTTTAGCGGAAAAGAGAAATAGCCAGAGAAATAAAATGAGAAAATGTTATTTCTGTGAATTTTCTTGGATTCAAGTTATTTGTTATGCTTGTGGGGAGGCAAAATGGAGGTGGGGGAACCAGGCTTCTATTTCACTTCACTCTAAAATAACTAGTAGCAATAAAGCTATCTCTTTTTTAGCCAAGCTAGAAAATGTGTGAATAGCAAGGTCTGTACATCTGATTTAGTCCAGAGCACTGTGGGAGACTGAAATGTTTTCCCACCGGCTGAATTAATTTCTCATAAATATTCTACCAGGGCTTTTTACAGATGGTGAATTTCATGCCCACAAGATCAGTAGCAGAATATTATTCTTGGACAAGGGCAAGCAAAGAACAAGGGTTGCATCCACTTCTCCCAGACCAGAGACTAGTTTTCCTGATATACAGCAAAGCTGAATCATCTATAATATATCAGGTTACAATGTGTGGGGGAAAGGTGGAAATAGATATGAGGTAGGTTGTAAAGGAATGTCACCTTTCTGTTGTTACGGTCTGAGTCTAAGCCTAGTGATAACTTTTATATCATATTTTTTTTCTTCAGCTTGTCTAATCACCCAATTCAGGGAATCGCTAGGCAGAAATATAAAAAAAAACCCAATAATAAAAAATACATATCAAAATAGCAAGACAACTGGACAGGCTGAAGACACTAATCAATATACTACTATATTTCCTAGAGATCAGATCACTTAACACTTTGGCCCAGTGCCGGAGGGCCAGTAATATTACAATACTTAGTGAAAGAAAACTGAACAATATACTTTAAAAAAGTAAAGGTAAACAGTTCCCTGTCCAGTTATATCCTACTCGAGGGGTGTGTGTGTGTGTGTATGTGTGTGTGTGTGTGTGTGTGTGTGTCTCCATTTCCTAGCTGAGGGAGCCAGCATTGTGCGAAGATGCTTCTGTTGTCTTGTGGTCAGCATAACTATAAGCTGCAGCACACAGAACACTGTTACCTTCCCACTGAAGTGAAACCTTAACAGATTAACAGAGTTGGAAGGGACCTTATAGGTCATCTAGTCCAACCCCCCCCTCCCGCTCAAGCAGGAGACCCTACACCATTTCTGTCAAATGATAGTCCAGCCTCTTCTTTAAAGTCCCAAGTGATGAAGCTCCCTCAACTTCTGAAGGCAAGCTGTTCCATTGATTGATTGTTCTCACTGTCAGAAAGTTCCTTCTTATTTCTAGGTTGAATCTCTCCTTGGTCAATTTCCATCCATTGTTCCT
>JANHFM010007654.1:48814-58998 GCA_032468115.1 Grayia smithii | reverse complement strand
TTGAGTCCCAATGACCTGGGATAGATAGATGTTGATGTTTGATGGTATTAAAGGTATCATTGCAGGATATAAGCTGTTCTGAGTCAAGCTGCCTTTTGCATTGACTGATGGTCAATTGTCAATGCTGATAGTGTTCAAGTGGTGCTCCAGTTGTTTTAGGTACCCAAGGTACCTATTACTATTGGTACTACCTTTGCTGTCTTTTGCAGCAGTCATTCTATTTCTATTTGAAGATCTTTGTATTTTGTTATTCTCTTTTATTCTGCTGCCTCCAGGTACTGCCACATCCAGTATGCATACTTTTTTTTTTACTTTCTTATCAACAACTGTTAAATCTGGGGTATTATGTGGCAGGTACTTGTCTGCCTGAATTCTAAAGTCCCAGAGCATTTCAGTTTCTTCATTTTCTATTACTTGTTTATTTTATGGTCTCACAAGTTCTTACATGCAGGCAAATGGTATTTCTTGCGTATCTTCCAATGCATCATTGTTGCTACTTTGTCATGCTGTTGGTTGTTGTTGTTGTTGTTATCCTGTAAACTGCCCAGAGTCACTGTATTAGTGACATGGGCAATGTAAAAATCAATCAATCAATCAATCAAATAAAGAACAGATCAACTTAGGAATCATAACCTCATGGAAGAGACCTTGCATGTCAACTCTTTAGTCACTGCCTGATTCAATTATAGCTGAAGTCCCCACATGGTGTTCTGGTCACCAGTATTCATGAGGATGTCTCATTTTGAATACTTGCCAGGCTCTTTTCTCTATCTGGATTTTGACATTACAACTAATACTTTACTTGCTATCAATGGAAGGCTGTCATGTCTCAAAGCAGAGCAATATCATGTAGCATTACTATACATCATTAAAATAATATTGACTTGGGTAATTCCTCTTGGGTCAATTCAGGAAAAGCCAAGTTTTTATCAACTTCCAGAAGGCCATGAGAGTATGGGCTATCTTCGTTGGGGGGGGGGGGAAGCTGTTTCATAGGAGGGGAGATTCCAAAGAGAATGCTTGCCACCAGGCCTTAGTATTTTATCTATATGTATGCCTATGTGCCCAGCAAAAAAAATCGAAGGTTGATGACTAGTACAGAGTGCCTCATGTGAAAAGGTTAGAGGGGAGAGCAGATAATAAGAAGATATGTTGATGCTTTGGACTAGTTATTCTGGCAGCTATTTTGAAAGCTTTCCAGCAGCTATTTTGCAAGACCAACTATAACAGTGTATCTTAAAATGTGGTCCAAGGACTCCTGGAAGTCCCCAAGAATCTGTCAGGGGTCAGAAAAATCAAAATTATTTGCCAACCTACAATGTAATATCAAACCTTTGTGACATGTGGTAATGATAATTCACTTAGTTTCATTTTTAATAGGGTATATCGTGATAAATATAACCCATATAAACAACGATTCCTTTGGAGATCCTCCATAAATTTTAAAAATGAGAAGAAGTCCTGAAAGAAAGAAAAAAAATAAAAAATACTGATATATAACATTCTGAAAGGATGATGTTCAAACTCTTTTAAAATATATTTTTGGAAGACCCCACAGCCATTGATTAATTGAACTCAATTCTTTCCAAGTTTCACTCTTTAGTCCTGATCCTATCCCCTGAAGGAGGTGAGGACTGATCTGAGACTTCTTCTGAACAGGATTACTTCAGAATTGTGAAAACAGGTACAGAGGTCTTCTCTTAAATGTTTTTTTTTTCTGTCTAAAGCAGGGGTTCCCAAACTTGGCAGCTTTAAGACTTGTGGACTTTAATTCCCAGAATTCTCTAGCCAGCATAGCTGGCTGGAAAATTCTGGGAGTTGAAGTCCACAAGTCTTAAAGCTGCCAAGTTCGAAGACCTCTGTTCTGAAGACACAAAAGCCTTTTCAACTATGCATGGTACTATAGAGCAGTGTGTCTCAGTTCTGGCAACTTTAGATGCATGGACTTCAATTCCCAAAGTTCCCCAGCCAGTTCACACATCTTAAAGCAAGCACTGCTATAATAATATCTTATATATATATATAATATTATTATTATATAAGAAGGGGATGACAGAGAATGAGGTGGCTGGATGGAGTCACTGAAGTAGTAGGCATGAGCTTAAATGGACTCCATAGGATGGTAAAGGACAGGAAGGCCTGGAGGCACACTGTCCATGGGGTCGCGATGGGTCGGACACAACTTCGCAACTAACAACAATAAATCTTTATCTACTTTTTCCAAGTCTTTATAGATAACTCAGTTCTAGATCTTTTCCATTCTGTCACCATTTTCACATCTCAAGTTTCAGAAACAAATCCAAAGCAATGTGTCCTTGTCCTTAATGCAGCTAACCCTGTAATACTGAAAAGCCACATGGACCATCAATGCTCCTTCTAGGTGACCAATGGAAGACCAGAAATATAACTACCAAAGAGCACCCGCATACATTGTATTCAGCTTATTGGGACTGGTAAAATTGCTATACTCGCTAAACTGATGGAATAGTATCACAGCAGCATCCCTGAATTCACAATTTCAATGATAATAAATGCTAAAACAGTAGTAAATCAGAAGTGTGCCACTGCAAGTGAGCTTCTGCAGAATGGCACAGCCCAGGATTTTCTACTGTTGTAAAGTGGTTATCCACAAACTCCATGGAGCCCTTTGACTCTGAATGTGCTATAGCTAAGCCAAAATAAATTAACTCAGTTGCCCAACAATCAATATTGTGAAAGCACAAAAGAAGCAACCAAAAAACTAGGTATAGAGCTACTCCTAAATCTTCTAAAAGAAGAAGAAATTATATATGTTGATTTTGTAAATTTAAAAATCTTTTTTCTAGGGAAGGGGTTCCAATTGTTTAGTAATCTATTTTGCTGGTTTACTCTATAGCTTTGCAAGATCTGCAGTTTCCCTTTCAAACCAAAATAAATGGAATTGTACTTAGCACTTTATATTCAGTACAAAAGTTTTATATTGGAATTTTGAATCTGCAACAATGCTATTGCAATGATCTACTAGCCAAGGAAACTGAATTTCTACCCATGCTTAAAAGACATGCCGTAGAATGTCTTCATTGTAGAACAGAAAACAATAGCTAAATGTTATAGATAGGCATGCACTGCATTTGCCATTGTTATTCCATGTGAGGGCAGAAAGAGAATTTAGAGATTATTGTTTTTTGGCCCCTTTTTATGCCAGTTTATTTTAGGAGATTTTACTTCAAATCTACAGGCTATTTATGACCGTTTATTTCCTGATAAGTGCATCGCTTACTATAAACCAATTGAACCTGTTACCAAACCATTTAAAAAAGTTGGTGTCCCAAGCAGAACTGACGTGGAGTTAAAAAATATTATGGGATTCATTTAAAATGTGTAGCTATATTTTTAATGGCTTGGCTGATGAACAATGTATTCAGCTGGGTTGGGTTGAATTGTTCTCTAAATATGCTGTGAAGCATGATGTAGTCACCACGGCTATGAAATTCACCGGCAGCTTCAGCTGCTACATTGGGCCTCATCTACTTGAGATGACAAAATGGTGGCAGGAAAAAAGGTGAATGCTTCTTGAAAAAAGGAATTTATGTAAAGTTAACACGTAACCAGTTCTGATACCGATTCTTTTCAAATGATCATATCAGGTATATACTGGCCTTTATTAATTGTAGTGCAAAACAAATTTATTTATTTATTATTTTAATTTATATGCTGCCCAACTCCTGAAGGACTCTGGGCAGCTCACAATAAAAACACAATGACATAATATACTGTAAAAAAAAATTAAAATCAAGTTAAAACAATAAAATAATGAGAACACTCATATCCTGTTTGGGGCCGGATCTCGCTGGATCACAATAGTGAGATCAATGGCCCTATGTCTGCCGGAAAAGCCAAGTTTTAACTGCTTTACGGAAGGCCAATAGGGTGGAGGCAGTCCGGACTTCAGGAGGTAGCTGGTTCCAGAGAGCCGGAGCAGCCACAGAGAAGGCCCTTTCCCGTGGGCCCGCCAGCCAACATTATTTAGCTGATGGAACCCGGAGGAGACTGACCCTGTGGGATCTTACCGTAGAAGACATAAGCTCTTCAAGAAAAAACTGCATGTGGTCCTGCGGTTGCAGGTTCTTGACCCTTGTGCTAACTCATAAACCATAATTTTTTTTTATAAACCATAGTGCATTAAATACTAAGCTGCAAACAGCAGACTCCATTGTGTCACAACACAGTACACAAACCAATTCTAAGTTTAATTTAAGAATTTCACAGAAGTTTTTTTATGTTTTTTTGTAATTGTTTGGAAACTACATCACTACAGTTGATCCTTGACTTACAACCACAATTGGACACCTCTAAGAAAAACACATTTATTTTTATTTACTTGTTCTTAATGGCTGCCTAAGTACCACTTTATGTTCAATTTTAAGGGTGTGCAGTGTGTTTTAATTGGGCATTTATGCTAATTAAGGTTACAAGTATGCATAAGTCCTGTATGTTGAGCTCATCTGACTCAAAATTATTAGAATTGACTGAGATGTGAAATGGTCCAGAATTTCAAGCAAGTATTTTTCCAGACTTACTTGGAGAAGTGGTGAAATTCAGTTTGGGACTTTTTATATACTAAAATTGCCCCCAGACGAAAATGTATTTGTCTCATTTTTATTCCAAGAGCTTTTTGGAATGGATATGGTACAGGTAGTCCTTGACTTACAACAGTTCATTTAGTGACTGTTCAAAGTTACCACAGCATTGAAAAAAGGGACTTATGACCATTTTTCACACTCATGACCTTTGCAGCATCCCATGGTCACATGATCAAAATTCGGATGCTTGGCAAGGGGTTCAAACTTATGATGGTTGCAATGTCCCCCAATCAGCTTTTTCGACCTTCTGATGAGCAAAGTCAATGGAGAAAGCTAGATTCACTTAACAACCATGATACTAACTTAACAACTGCAGTGATTCACTTAACAACTGCGGCAAGAAAAGTCGTAAAATGGGGCATATTTACGTAACAAATGTTTCACTTAGCAACTACCTGTATTGAATTCTTCTTATATTAGCAAGCCAGTGAGAAAGATTAAGCCAAATGCTGGTGTCTGGACTAAAACGCTTAAAAACAGATTGTTTTCCAACAAGTAGTTTGAATAGAATAGAGCTGGAAGGAACTTTGGAGGTCTTCTAGTCCAGCCCCTTGCTCATGTAGTGAGCTTTGTGGTCAATTAGGGATTGAATCTACTTCCCATTGATGCTGCTTCAATCCTTGTGGGAGGTGATTTTATGGCATTCATAGTTACAGTCCAACAGTATGATTACTTCTCAAACAAATGACACTACATAAAATTATATGTCTGGAAGGGCCCTCCAAAGTCTTCCAGTCCTATATATATATATTTCCATCTTTTCTCCAATCAAGAAGGTCAACGTGGAAATTTCACCAAGCTCTGATATTTTCACCAACCATTCCTCCATTGTAGGCACTGCCAAATCTTTCCATCTTTGTGTATACGATAATTTCCCTGCTGTTATATCATATCTGATCCTCAAAGACAAATTCCAGAATTTAGAATTGTTTCATTCCAAATGCTTCACTTTTGCCCAGATTCTAGTCAGTTGATCTGGGAAACCAGGAAGAAAAATGTTAACTTTGGCTGTCCAAATTCAAAAATATTTGGTCGAGACCCAGAGCAGTATCCTCCCTCTTGCAGTAAAAGTCATAGATATCTCAGCATCCAGGAATTCCAGCAGCTTGCTTATGATTAAGATCACTTATGATTATGATTAAGGAAGCATAAATGCACTCCAGGTGAAATTCACTATATTTAAGTATTTCTTGCGGTGCCCTCAGAACTGTCATTTTTAGGCCAGGATATGAAGGCAGCAGGTGCCTTTAAAAAGAGCATACTTGTGTCTTATTTTGGGGACCATCTGTAATTTTAAGAGCTTTAGAGAAAAAATGAGAGCATGACTCTCTTCTAATTTAAGCTGAAAAGTAGTTTGTTTGTGTACTTCTTTTATTCAGTTGTTTGCAAGTCCCTAACTAATGATTTAAACTCAGAACTTGATGTATACTATTATGATTTTTAGGGCCATTCTAAATATTTTGGTTTAAAGTAAGTCACTTCTAGAGACTTCATGGCAACATCCATGTAGTTTTCTTGGCAATAATACAGAATTTCTTTGATTTCTATGAGGTTGACTTCTCTCTGGAATAACCTGTATCCTACCTGTTTCCTAATATGATTCAATTGCTTATTTGTTCCCTGGGAGTTGAAGTCCACCCATCTTAAAGTCTTAAAGTCACCAAGGTTGAGAAACACTGGATTAGGCGATGGATGTCCCAGTGGCTTTGTCTCCACAGCTGAAAATTATCAGAAAACATTTTGACACAAGGATACACACACAAACCCCAAAGCATAGAAATGTGGAAAATCCCTACAGCCTTCCAGCATTTCTGCTGGAGCAGCAACTGATCTTTTAAGAACTCCTCTAAGAATAGGTATTGGGACTTTCCATGTATCGAGAATGATGAATAGACACAGCTGATAAAGTTCATATATCACTGGGAGGATTGGGAAACCAAAAGGTAATTCAAGTTACTCTCTAGCAATGCAATATCCAATAGCTGCCATCTTTTTTTCTTTTTTCTTTTTTGCAATGGTCGACCTCCCTAAATCTGCCGTGAACCTTCTAATGGCCCTATAAGAATTAAGTGGCCCTATTTTTTTTCTTACCTTACAATTAAATGGCCTTTTTTTTTTCTTATCTCACTTTCTCATGGTTTTGGAGTTTTTGTTTGTTTGTTTGTGAGTTAGACGTTCTGATTTTTATTTGGCATCTTATTCCTCAGAGGATGTAGTTGACTGGGGTCAGGGGTTTGCAATCTTAAACACTCAAAGAGCCACTTGGGCCCGTTTCCCACAGAAAACAAAACATCGGGAGCCACAAAACATGGGTGGGTGTGGCCAACTTGACATCACTCACTCCCACCCAGTCACATGACACACACACCCAGCCACGCCTACCCAGGTTTTGTGGCTCCAGGTATTTTCTTTGAAACAGGTCTCTCCCTTTCTCCCTCTCTCTCCCCCTCCCTCTCTCTTTTTCTTCCTCCCTCTCATCTTTCTTCCTCTCTCTTTCTCCTCTCTTTCCCCCCTCTCTCTTCCTCCCTCTCTCTCTTTCTTTCACCCTCTCAACTTTCTCCCCCTCTCTTTCTCCTCTCCTCCTCTCTCCCTCCCTCTCTCTTTTTCTTCCTCCCTCTCATCTTCCTCCCTCCCTCATCTTTCTCCCTCTTTCTCATCTTTCTCCCTTTCCGTCTTTCTCTCATCTTTCTCCCTCTCCCTCTCTCATCTCCCTCTGTCTCCCCCTCCCTCTCTCTCTTTCTTCCTCCCTCTCACCTTTCTCCCTCTTTCTCCTCTCTTTCTCCCTCTCTCTCTCTTCCTCCCTCCCTTCCTCATCTTATGGGAGAGGCGGGGCCACCCAGTGGTGGGATTATTTGGTAGGGAGCTGCAGGAGAGGGCCCAAAGAGCCGCATGTGGCTCTAGAGCCGCACTTTGCTGACCCCTAGGCTAGCATCTTTGCAGCAAACAGCAAACAGCCTGATCAGCTTCAGCACATTATGGCAGCCTGATTCAGCACAAGCAGCTGATTGGCAATTGGATCAACCTCCCGGAATACCACCAATCAATTGTTCCAGGCTGCAGGGATAGCCACAGTCCAGCACCAACTCTGTATGTTGAGGTTTTGGCTTCCGCATGCACCGTTTTTGGCCTCCACATGTTGCATTTTTGGCTGGTTTCAGCCAGTGGGGATTGCCACCACTGATCCACACTGCCTGGGACCGGCCAAAAATATGACACGCTGAGGCCAAAAATGGAGTATGCAGAGGTCGAAAACGTGATGCATGGAGGCCAAAAATGTGATGTGTGAAGGTGGCAATCAGTAGCAATGTGCTGTGACGATCCCTGCAGCCTGGAACGGGTCTAAAATAGGGTGTGCAGAGGCCAAAAAGGCAACACGCAGAAGTGGTTTTGGCTCTGCTGCCGCCTGAAGGGCTTCGTAGTCAGGAATCAGCCAAAACAATGCAAACAAGCCGGGATGGGTATTCCAAAATACTTTATTTTCTTCCTTCAGCATTACACAGTAGCTTCAACCGGAACCACACGGGTGCAAAGTCAGCGCTGACAGCAGCCGCCTCTTAGCACCTTTTATTCTTTTGCTGGGCTTCCGCAATTTTGAATCTGGCGTGCCAGTCACCATCTGGCGTTCAGCGCACCTCAGTGACGTCATTGGTTGGTCTGCTGACTACAACACCACCGCGTCCCTCTTTGCCCTGTGCTATGCGCTGTCTGTGGCCCTATCCCCATCACCAGCACCCACGGTGAGTTTTCTCTTCCTTCCTTGCTCAGCTGGTCACCATGACTTCATCTACTCCATTCTCAGCTTTGTTGGCAAGTGTTACTTCATGCTCAACAGGTGGCAATTGGCAGCAATGTGCTGTGGTGATCCCTACAGCCTGGAACGGATCTAAAATGGGGCATGTGGAGGCTGAAAACATGATGGTTGGAGGCCAAAAACAGCTGAAGGGTGGAAGTCAGTGGGTAGGCTTGGCTTTGGCAACATTCAGTGTATAAGACACACCACAATTTTCACCCACTGTTGGGGGGGGGAGCAGTGCGTCTTATACTCCGAAAAGTACGGTAAACACTGTGTGAGTGTTTTTCTTTTCCCATACATTCTTGTGGGTTTTTAAGGGCTTCTAACTACCACTAGGGAGTCTTCATTCTGATTTTTTTTTAAAAATGAAAGCACATGGTACATTCAAATTAAGTCTATTCCTCCTCCTTTTTTCTCCTTCCTCTTCTTCTCCTCTCACCTTCCGCTTGGTGGGAGTGTTTGTTTAAGTTAATTTGCTTTACACCTTTCAATGTGTCATTGCAGTGAAGTTAGTGTGGAGAGAGAGGGAAGGAAGAAACTTTTCAGCTTGTTAGAAGTGAAGGAACATCTGCTCGAGTCACAAGTGGATTGCTGTGGAGTTCAGTAGGACAGAAGCTGGCAATTAATCTGAAATGTCAACACTGTAGGATGAAGGTCCTGCAGGTTTCTGGAGACAAAAATGGTAGATTTCCTGGCACAAAGGCCTGATATGTTTCTGTGACTTAAACAACCGCAAAAAGAAAGAAAGAAAATGGGGGTTGCTGCAGGGGTGAAATTCAGCACATTCTGACAAGTTCTGGAGAACCGGTAGCGGAAATTATGAGTAGTTTGGAGAACTGGAAAATGCCACCTCTAGCTGGCCCCAGAGTGTGGAGGGAATGCAGATTTTGTAGTATCTTTCCCCTGCCATGCCCAACAAGCCACTCCCACCAAGCCATGCCCACAGAACCAGTAGTAATTAAAAAAAATGGATTTCATTACTGGGTTGCTGCCTCTAAACAATGTCTCCCCAAAATACTGCTTATCTTAGAGTTGAATCTAACATATATTGATTTAGATTATAATAGAGATCTTAAGTATTCCCTGCGAAGATTCAAAGTTAATTTATGGTCTAGTTTAAACACCTTACCTTAAGAAAAGGCAGAAATGATTTTTATCCTACTTCTCACTATGGATCCTAATCAACTTTGTTCCCATCAGGCATCAAAGCCAGAAACTCGGGAGGAGTGAAAATACTGAATTGGATTGAAGGCACATTTTGAAAATGTGTAGGAAAGGAGTTGAAGGAAACATTATTTGATGCATCAAAGGCTGAATGTATCAATCCTAGTCCCAGAATCATTTCAGTCCATACATGGCCCTTCTTGATATACTGTAGAGCAGGGGTATCAAACTCAAGCCAGGGTGCTTAAATCTCTCCCTGAGGGCCTGCCTGGGAATATCAAAGGACTGGCCCACGGTGTCTCTCCAAGGTAAAATGGGCCCTGTGCGGTCCCCCTGTGGCTTGCTTTTGGCCTCCCGCCTTCAGCAGCTCTCTGCCATCTGAAAATGGGCCATACGGGGATCTTGAGAGCCTCGGGCCACACACAGGCCCATTTTTGGCCTGTTTTAGCCAGCAGGAGGAATCTGTCTCATCTCCTCCCCCCCCGATTCTCCCCTGGCGGCCCACAGAGAACTACAATGCTGACCCAGCCCCAGGGGTGAAATCCAGCAGGTTCTGACAGGTTCTGGAGAACCGGTAGCAGAAATTTTGAGCAGTTCAGAGAACT
>JANHFM010007652.1:49218-61165 GCA_032468115.1 Grayia smithii | reverse complement strand
TTATATATTTATATATGTATTTTGTTTTATTGTTGGTTTTTAATTGTCTATTGTTCATTTTTACTTCTGTGAGCCGCCTTGAGTCCTTCAGGAGAAGGGCAGCATACAAGTTTGATTAATAAATAAATAAATAAATAAACATAAAAGGGTAAGCCTGGAATATTTGCATGACATAACCAGAGGTGGGTGGCACATACTGTAACAACCGGTTCACCCGGAACTGAAAATGTGAGTGCACTGGACATATCTCCATCCAGTCAGCAGTATTTGCAGGAAGCAGTAATAATGCCAATATACTTAAGACCCAGCATCTAATGCAAGTATATAAGTCATGGCATGGTATCAGTAAGAAAAATGCAAATTTCATTTCTTTTCCACCCTCCTTTGTTTTCTCCAATATCCATGCAACCAAAGGGGCCTTGTCCCTTTCTCCCCAAAAAGGGTTAAAATAAAAATTGTAATTTAAAATTATATCAATTAATGATTCTTTCCAGTGATGTCATTCTGCTACCAGAATAGCATCTGCCAGTAGTTCTTTCTTCAGCTGTAAATCTTCAGTGTCTTTTCACCTCTAGCAAAGAAAGTTCCATTACACAAGCAGAACTCTTGCATAATATTACATCTAGCCCAGTTTTTTGCAGCTATAGTTATCCAAATGGTATTTAAATGTTATTCAAAAGCAAAAAATAAAGGGAGAGAAATGATAGCTTTATATCCTTTAAATTCAACAACTGTGATACATCTTGATTTCTCTGACATGCTTTCTATACATAAATAGTTTTACATGTTTGGGTCATGTATTGAGATTGAACCAAACAGAATTCTTTCACTAGAAGATGCCATTTTCAAAGTATATTGACAAGACCTCAAACTCGGAGCCAAATTAAAGCCTGGGAGGCAGCACAGGACTCAGGATGTCACAATACTAGAGCTCAGTATGCTACCACACAGCCCATTAACCAGATCGTTACAAAACAAAATACTAATGGGCACACAGCTAGGACCACACCATCACAGGATGTCACGAAACAGCCAACTAATCTGCAATCATCAATTCCATCAACCAATCAGGATGCAACAACACATCCAACCAATCCACTTACAGCAACAAAGCCAGCACTCCACACCTCCCCACCAGTATTTACAGAGAGACGGCAGCTCCGATCACACTTTGCTCTCACAAGCATGAAACTGAAGACACCAGCCTGAAGATGACGAATGGGACCTCATCAAAACGTCGCCAAGATACTCTCAATCTTACACGGGAAAAAACTCGAATATGCCAAGACTTGCATGTGTGTGTGTGTGTTTGTGTGTGTGTAATAGTGCTAACAAACATTTCCTTTTAATTTTTAACATAATCTATCTTTGTATTATGGACATTGTTCCATTATAAAACAAAGGAAAATGATATCTACTGAAATAAATACCATCTTGTATCTGTCTATTGTTATTCATTGTATTGTCCAGTAAACCTGACAATCTTTCCATGCTACCAACTGAATCATCTCAAGATTCTTGTTTTGCTAATGTTTAAAAATGAAAACAATATGTATTTATTGAGACAACTATAAAAATTCAATATTCAAAAGAGATTCCAACTGCTCAGTGTTGGAGTACAACTTGTTATATACTTTGCTATATTTCTTTGACTCAAATTTCTTCCATGGAGAATGAATCGGGTGAAACCCAGCAGGTTCTGACAGGTTCTGGAGAACCGGCAGTGGAAATTTTGAGCAGTTTGGAGAACCAGCAAATACCAGTGGGGTGGGAATTGAGATTTTGCAATATCTTTCCCCCAGGAATGGAGATTTTGCAGTATCCTTCCCCCAGGAGTGGGGAATGAATGGGGATTTTGCAGTATCCTTCCCCCAGGAGTGGGGAGGGAATGGGGATTTTGCAGTATCCTTCCCTTGGAGCGGGGTGGGAATGGAGATTTTGCAGTATCCTTCCCCTGCCACGCCCACCAAGACACCCACAGAACCGGTAGTAAAACAATTTGGATTTCACCACTGGAATGAATATGATATCCAGAACTGATATCCTAATCCTCTCACTACCAAAAATAAAAATAAAAAAGGAAAGGATCATAGAGAAGATGAAAAATCAGTAGCTGACTAATTGATTGAGAATTGAAAGTAATTTTGCCTCAAGCGGTACAAATATAATGATGAAATGAAATAATAGAAATGAAGTCGTTTTAATTTAAAATATCCAAACAACTGAAGCAAAATCCTGAAACATTTTAATAGGAATTGTGTGCTGAGGTATGGCATCCTGAAAATTCACTCAAAATAATAATTTATTTCATAGAAAGGAAAAATACAGAATAAATAATGAATTGCTCAACAAATAAAACATAGGATATGATATTTCATTTGGAAATATTATTAAGTCCAGATGAACGACAAAACTACAATGTAGTTGTAGTTGTTGACATTTCCAAATAGAAATGTTCTGGAAACATTGGAAATAGGAGGCAGATTTGTTAGATCAGATTAGATTAGAAATGTCAGGATTCAGTTGGATTATCTCCTCCTTTCTTTGACAGACAATTCATTCATATGTTCGCCTTTGTGTAAAGGAAAAATGTTACAATTCTAATATTGCAATAGAACTGCTGGACATGGAATAGTGTTTAAAACTTTGTACCAGAGAATTGTGGAGGCCGACAGTAAGACCAGATATCAAGGACTGCATCATAGTATCATGCCTGTCACTGAGGATGATTTTATGGTAAAATCAACCTGAAAATCAACCTGAAAAAGAAGGTCTGTGAAGTTAAGAGCAGAGAGGTGCTATGCTCCCACTCATGTGAGACTGAAAGGACGTAAGAATTTCCACACACACAGCCCAAAGCAACTTTTCCCCTTCAAAACCAAAGTGCCACACATTCTTAGCAGTGATGCTTACAGGAGGGCAGATATCAAAGACTGCCTCACTGGGCCAAAGTTATCTCTGACAAACTGGATAGCATACTTCAGTCAGTCTCCTGCCTTCCTGTAACCATCACTGCTAAGAATGTGTGGCACTTTGGTTTCGAAGGGGAAAAAGATGCTCTGTGTATCTATGTGTGCGTGTGGAAGTTCTTACGTCCTTTTAGTCTCACAAGCACCTCTCTTAACTTCACAGAGCTTCTTTTTCAGACTACCATAAAAGTTGGGTGGGAGGGAAAAGTGTGATTGTCAAAAGTCATATTAATATTAGTGAATAATGAATAATTAATTGGTTCCTTAAAATAGCTGCTCTTGCATTCTTTTTCTTCTTCACCCCCCCCCCACATACCCTGTCACCATACTATTACAAGGGTTTATTAGTTGAAGCTAAATACTAAATTAATTATATTACATAGTTTAATTAAACAAAGATAAATAATGAAATTCATTGCTATAATTACTATGACCACTAATCTAGATTATTTAAAAATAGGAATGAATTAATTAATTTACAAACTACAGTATATCAATGGCCACAGTCTCCAAGGCTGAATGCCAGGGCTATATCTTAAATTCCAGTAACTGGGGAGTTGACAATAGAAAAGTTCAGATGCCTTTTGGCCCACATTTACCAGATTCCTAAAACTTTTAGGCTGCGGCCTGGGGGTTGGAGACCTCTGGTATAATGTAAATAGAATCTTATAATAGAATTAAAAAAGATCAAAAGTAAGACAGAAAGAAAGGTTCAATAGTTATGTTAGATACTATCTAACATTAAAAAAAAAAACTCCTTTGGAATTAAATACAATCTTTTGATTTTTTTTTTAAATGAGTTCAGGTGAAACTGTCATACTTTTCAGCTTATGGATATCCAGTATTTCTATTTTTATTTGCCAAAACAGTAAATGCTGATTAGTTTTGGCAAATAAAAATAGAAATATTAAAAAAAATATCAAAAGATTGTATTTAATTCCAAAGGACTTTTTTTTCCCAAAAGAGGAAAAAACTTCCTCCAATGTTCTTAATTTATTATCAGCACTGTGAACATGGAAGTACTCCTTGTTTAGCAACCCAATTGGGATGGTAACTCAATCACTAATCAAAGCAATTGCTAAGCAAAACTGTGATTTCATTCAGTTTTTTTCAACTTAGAGACTTGCAAAAATTGGTTGCAAAATTACTTTTTCATCACTTGTAATGTAGAATTATTAAAATTAAGAAGGATCCAAATGTAGTTCACAGAATCATAACTTCATGTTTTTCTGTCTATGACAGGGGTGTTAAACTCGCGGTCCAAGGGCCAGATTTGTCACGTGCTGGCCATGCCCAACCCCTGGTTTAGCGAAGGGGGAAAAAGTTGTGATATGTCACGTGATGATGTGTCATCACGACTTTGCCGCCCCTGGTGTATGATGTCCCTTATACAAACTTTCACAACAAGATAGTGCAGTGAGGAATGCAGAGAATAAATATCAGAAGCTTTACAAAGAATGCACTTGAGGCAATATTATGGAAAGTAGAAAAGAACTGAGCAGACATATAGTGTTATTTTTCCTAGTTTAGACCAAATCAATGGACTGAAATTGTCAGTACCCAGTGTGCTGTCAAGTACCCATTCACTGGGAACAACGTATATAATATCAATAGATATAATATCAATAGAAGAGAATATAGTAGTTCAGGATTGAACTGTGGAAGCCTTGATGCTCTCTGAACTTGGTTAATTACAGATGTTTCATTATACAACTAAGAAACATCATCAGTGCATCAGTATCTCAAAAGATCAATACAGAGACACAAACCCTCTTTAGTCCAGGGTAGGTGAATTGAGATATTTATACTCCAAAAAGACTGTCTCTTTTCAGGACAATATGTAATTGTCCCTTGTATACAAAGAAGTTTCAAATAACCTTTACATAATTTGAAGTGATAACCGTTCATTTTAACTATGTAATCAGTGTATGATGAAGTTGATCACTCAAGCTGTGGGGGATGATGATCATACTTAATGGAATACAAATCACCTGGTAGTTAGGCAAAACTTGATTAGTTTAATTTCCTGTTAAAAGTTTTCTGACAAATGAAATGTGTCTGATTGTTTTTTAATTTTGTTTGACAACTTTCTCTGGAAAATGTTCTGAGGGATGCTGTAGACATTGTCAGAAAACTATTTGGTCTGTTTTAGACTATCTGTTCTTAAGAGCTTTTGCAGTGAAAATTTTCTGGTCCAGGACCTGATAAATCCTAAGAACCCCCTAAAACTTGCTTTTCACCTATTGGTGAAGATGTTGAAATTTTGACTGTACTGGACAATGACCAGGTTTTGGTCAAAGGCTTAAATACTTTCTTTACCTACATAAATGAGACAATTACAATAAACTAGTGTTATTTTCCATAAGATGTATCCTTTTCACCGTGTTATGAGGGAGGAGGCAGGGCAGTTGTTGGCTTGTTAAAAGTAAAGTTCATCATTATGCTAAAAGAGGTCACTCTCAGATCCATTTCTGAGAATCAAAGTGAAGTAAGGGAGTGTTGAAAAGTAAGAGAGTGTTAGAGATGTACATGGGAAATCTCTCTTGACACCTGAAGTAGAAGGAAGAAGGAAGGAGGAGGAAAGAGAAGGAGGAGGGAGGGAGGGAGAGGAGAATATAATATTATGTTGAATTAAATGAATGCTATAAATGTTATTGTCTGAAGAAAAAAACAGATTAAAAGGAAACAATAAATCATGTGACTGCTGAAAAATATAAGGCTGCAGGATTAGACAAGTAATTGGAAAAATGTTAAATTATGGATGGGGATTGCTTCTGCAGTTGCTGTCCAACTTGTTTAATGTGTGTGTGAATTGTCAATGCATCTGTGCCTGACATTTGGAAAAATGCCATTATTGGTTCTCTCTACAAAGAAAAAAAATGTGTTTAATTTTGCAAAATATACCAGGAACAAGTTTATTAAGAATGTTTGGGAAAGCATTAGGTAGAATTTGATGAAGGAGATTCAAGAGATGATGATGACCAAAATTGGGAAGTCAAGCACAGTTTTATTCCCCAAGTATGTATGAAAATGAGTAAAATATTTTGTTGTATGTCTGTTCATTTTGAGAATTCATATTATGAAATGGTCAGTTAGTAGGGAATCAGTATGGAAATGAAGATTAGCAAATTATGCATTATGTTAAATGGCATACTTAGCAAATGTTCCAACATTAAATAGGAAGTAAGATAAAGGTATATGATACGTGCTCTTGGTTGCTTAATATTGTTTGTATAACTAAACAAAAAATGCTTGTGGTGATTTCCGCTACATAACCATATAATGGTTATGAATGTACATATACTTTGAATCAGGGGTGAAATCCAGCAGGTTCTAACAGGTTCTGAAGAACTGATAGAGGAAATTTTGAGTAGTTCAAAGAACCAGCAAATAGCACCTCTGGCTGCCCCAGAGTGGGGTGGGAATGGAGATTTTGCAATATCCTTCCCCCAGGAGTGGGGAGAGAATGGAGCTTTTTCAGTATCTTTCCCTGGAGTGGGGTGGGAATGGAGATTTTGCCACGCCCAAGCCATGCCCACAGAACCAGTAGTGAAAAGTTTTGAATTTCACCCCTGCTTTGAACTGAATGTTTCTTAGAGTGAGTCATTATGTGAATATATTTTAACAGCCATCAAGTAACTCCCCAAGTATACATAGATTCAGAAAAGTATGGGAAAGAAGCCTAGAGTTTAATTTGTGGATAACACATATTAAAAAGCTATGATTTCTTTGCAGTACAGTAGCTAATCAGGTTATTGTATGACTTTTTTCCATCCCAAGTTTGAGGCCTGATATTTACTGTAAATTTAAATTCTATAGTGTGAACTCTAAGATTCCTGATTTTGTATTTTATGATATAATTCTTTGAAATAAAATAAAAATGTAGAAAGTCTGAATTTGCTTTGATTTTATTGGTACCAGCAACTTTAAACAATTTTTAAACAGCTATGCTTAGAAAAATTAAAAAATAAATTAGCATATTGTAAGCAAGCAAGCATTTACTTATTGATATCTTGGAAATATTTTTTGCAATGATGGTATGTTCCTAAAAATTAAAAATTAATACCAATGATTATATTCATTATGATAAAATGATTGCAGACTATGGACTTTGGGGGAAGATTTATAAATATGATTGAGTCAATTTATAGTAAACAATCTGCAAAGGTGAAATAAATGGAGATATGACAGAGAAGGTTAATATTATGAAAGGAACAAGGCAGGGATGTCCTCTATCCCCATTGTTATTTGTATTGACATTAGAGGTGTTAAATAGGACCCAGATTGTTGGGGGCAATAAGCTGACTTTGTAAAAATGCCTCTTGGAAGCAGGCATATACAAGGAATGAAGGAATTTTCTGAGCACTTGAGTTGTGGTTGGGCAAGCAAAGACATACTGTGGAATGGAGTATGCGAGTAGGCGGCTGCCCAGCATTTCCGATGGGCTGGATAATGTGCCTCCTCCCCTATGCCTCTGCCTGCTGCTTAGGGCCATCCTGGCAGTCACAGCGCCCCAGACCCACCTGCACTGTGCATGTTACAGAGCCACTCAGCTGGTGGGCTGCTGCCAGACACCCTGACACACTGACTGCCTTCTGTGCACGCTCCGGGAGAGCATCCAGCAGGGGCAGCCAGTCCCGCACTGCGTCTGGGGCAGCCTTGCGGGCCAAATCTCGTTCCTGCCTTCAAACAATAAGGCCGGTGCATGCGAGCAAGCAGCGAACCTGGGACATAGATGGTGCTGTTTCCTGCGGCCAGCCTTAAATCTGACCCACAGGCCTGCCCTGCCACTTCAGTCCCACCCCCTGTGTGTGCACCCAGGGGGCAGGACTGGGGACAGCCCCTTGCGGGCTCCAGGGCAACCCTACAGATCTAAGGCTGGTTGTGTTCCAGCCCAGATGACTGCCAGCAGGTTGTAAATCAGTGCCCAGTTGGCTTGGGATGAGCCAAGGCACTGGGGGACGATCCTTCCCTGCTTCCACAGTTAGATCCAGCATGGGCTGGATCTAACCACCTCGCAGGCTGGATCTGGCTTGCGAGCCTTGTGTTTGACACCCCTGCACTAGTCAAATAGAAATTATATAATTATTTCTTCAGAAATAATACTATTGCATTATACAATAGTATTTTATTTAAGCTAGATCTGAATCACATAATTTTAAACATGATTAAATTCAAATCTTAGGCACCTAACTATTTAACAAGTGACTGTTTATAGTACCATTATTCAAATAATATTGGAGTATTTCATAGCAGTTACTTTAAATATTATTGAGGAACAGGAAATATTTTTTGCATGTTCTTTATAGTACTAAGAATAGAATTTCATGTACTTTTATACAAAAGTAACAATTTGAGTATTTTATTTTTAGATAAATTCATTTAATTCTGAACTTCCATGTTATACTAATTACATTGTAGACCCTCAACCTGTTATTTACTTATGTACCCTGCAGAAAATTTACATGGTACTAACATGACTTTGCACCACAAATTTGGTTTGAGGAGGATTTGAATATAATCCATCCTACATTTTTATTGCAGAAGTATTACCCTTGTTGACACAAATGCAAATTTTCACCCACATGAAAATTAATTTTCTAATTACCTCTTGGAAAAATTTAAATATCAGCTGCTTGTATTTGCTGCTTCTAGTCTCAGCTGTGATCTGGGACATTATTCTAAAAAAATGGTTGCCAAGAAATTGGTAAGTGCATGATAAATTCACATGATACTCCCACCACTGGATCATTCTCTCATCAGTAGGATACAAATAGGTATATTATTTGGATGGGTCCCCAAATAGCTCTCTTATGAATAATCTTTGACACAGGTTGTTACCATAATTTTTATTTTTGAC
This sequence comes from Grayia smithii, assembly GCA_032468115.1. Taxonomy (NCBI): domain Eukaryota; kingdom Metazoa; phylum Chordata; class Lepidosauria; order Squamata; family Grayiidae; genus Grayia; species Grayia smithii. Next base: position 52,336 of record JANHFM010007652.1, on the reverse strand, counting down.
CCTAAGATTGGCCTAGAAATGTATATACTATTCATGAAAGAAAGGTTAAGTAAAAATTATTTCTGTATCAGAATTTGAAAAGAAAAGAAAGACCTACCAAAACGACCACAAATTTTAAAAACATATCTCTTTTGCTATTGTAAAATCCATAATAAATTGTCCATTTTTCAGGTTTTAAGTAGACCAGAGCCTCAACTGTTGCATATTTAATGCTAATATATAATCATATTTTTTCTGTTAACTGCAAAGCTGCAACAAGGATAACATTAGCACCAACTAATGTTGATGTCATTGTTGGATTGAATGCTACCATGCAATGTCTTGCATCCCATGATCCTTCTTTAGACCTGACTTTTATTTGGCTCTTAAATGGATATCCAGTAAATGTTGATAAAGAGAGTGATTATTATGAAAGATCTATCATGGTGAGTTGCCTCATATTTCTCTGTTGACATATTTACATTTGGATGTAATTTTTTTTCTTGGTATTTTGGAGAAAGGAAAAGAGGGTTTCTTCTCCCCCATATTACAGTTTACTCCAAAAAGGAAAGTTACAATCTTAGAAGAAAAGAAAGTTACTGTCTCATGAGCTACAATATTATAACCTATAAATTTATTGTTAATAAATTCATTATTAGCACTCCAGCATCAAAACAAGTTATTCCCAAAATTGCTTATTTTCATGTCCTGACTTCAAGCAATAGAGTATGTTGTTTATATATAGCAATGTCTTCTTTCAAAGTTCTTCCTGCAACTAAAAATGAAAAAAATGCACTTGGGTCAGCAGAATGATTGATGTGAATCAGCCCCACTATAGTGAATCCAGCCCACTGGGTTTGGTGTCAGACCAGATATATTATTTATTTATTGCGTTTATAGTAACTGTCATTTTTTGTTTAGGCAAAGCCTTGGAGCATCCATTTCTTGCATTTCCATGGCTACTAAAGAACCTCTCAAAGTGCTGCTTTGGGTACTCTATGGGTCCTTCAAACAGAACTGTCCCATCTGGTGCCAAGATATTAAGATTTCCTCCACAAATGCATGAGAAATTGAATGGGTGGGCAAGTTTCTTGTTTAGACACTTCCCACCTTGTGGAATATCGTGTCTCCAGAAATATAGATTACCTCTTCCCGACAGTGTTCAGAGTCAAAAGGGGTGCTTCATAGAGTTTTAAAGAAATAATTCTATGAATTATATTAAAGATTTAAATGTAAATGTTGCCTACTGGTAGCCTGGATTCTGTGTTGTGTTTTTAGTGATAATAGGTTCTACCGTGTTTCACTGAAAATAAGACTGGGTCTTAAATTTATTTTTGCTCTGAAAAAAATGTTAGGGCTTGTTTGTTTGTTTTTTGTCTTGTTTTGTCTTGTCTTGTTTTTTCACATACAGGAGGCAGCGAGTTTAACGACCATGGGAGTTGGAGCAGCCCTCAATGTCTCACCATCTGCTTGCCCGTGGCTGCAATGGGCCAAGTGCTCTGGCCTCTGCCAACCCTGCCTGTTGGCCCTGCTGCTGCTGGCATACTTCTCAGCTTTGGTGGGTGCTATGCTTTTGTGCCTGCTGCACCTGCTTCTGCTGGAGGACAGTGGCACCCAGGCTGAGCTGCTCTTCAGCCAGGCCAAACGGTGATGGTGGTAGCGTCTCCCCACGGTGGCCATATGGCTGCTGCATGACCTACCTCTGCCTGACCTCGGCTCTGGCTGCCACCCTGCTGGTACTCTTGCAGTGCCCGCAGGCCAAGCTCTCGGTATGCCCCAGCCTCTGCCTGCCCTGCTTCCTGGCCCTGCTGCTGCTGGGACACTTATTGGCTGTGGTGGGTATCATTGAGTGACTGCCTGTGCTGCTGCTGGCCTTGCAGGAGCTCTTCGTCCTCCTCGCCACACTGCTCCCAACCTCCCTGCTGGGCTGCTGCTGCTGCCTGGTGTGGAGCGAGTTGGCCCAGATCTATGACCTCTGGAGAACCCTGCCTGCTGCCACCCTACCAGGGTCCCTTTGTCAGCAGCTGTCAGTGGAAATACACCACCCATGCTACCTCACCCAACACTGCCTTTGGGTTGCTGAGCACCAGCCTGCAGGCCCTGTTCCTGGCCACCTTGAGCCTCTACCTCTCCTGCGGCTGCTGCCTTACCATCTGTCCAGCCTAGCCTGCTGCTAAGCCCCAGATGCTACCCAGCAACTTCCACTGGGTTCTGACCCAGCATAAGAAGCAGACCGTGGTCTGAGCCAGTCTGACTATCTCCTGCTGGAGCTGCCCCATGCATCCCTCAGGCCAGGCAGTGCACCCCTCCCCTGCTCTGCATGGCTTCAGCAAGTGTCTGGCAGGCGGCAGGAGGTGCCTCCACACCTCCCACCACCTGCCTCACCTGACCCGCCACGCCTGGTAGAAGGAGAGGCAGCGGCAGTCATCATCAACAGAACAGCCACACATAGCTGGCACGAGAGCTGCAGCACCCACCAATCAAGCTGTATATTAATTAATGTGCAACTTTCTTATTTTCTGTTCTTGGGGTTGTCCAATTTTCAGGACTATACATAGAAGGTATCCCTCAACCACTTTTTTTTTTTTTGAAAAATCACTTCCTCATTTAACTCAACAGTAAAAGAAAGATAGAAAGCTTCCATTGGACCAGCTGAATCATTTTTCCTGACTACAGTGATCATGGGGAGAGAGTCCATTCTTGGAAATGAACATTAAAATATTAATTCCATCTGCACAGTGGTTTCAGTGCAGATTTGAACCTAAGCTTAGACCTTGGGCAGGCATATTTATTGTGATGGAATTTCAAGGGGTGGGTGGGTTGGAACATGTTTGCTGGACTTATGATAAGAACTAGAATTTCCCAATACAGGAAAATAAATTATAATATAGAACATACTGTATATTATGCTATAGAATTAAGATTAGTTTTTGATTAATACATTAGATTAGTTTTTGATTCATACATCCATTGACTCACCTAGTTACACAATGGTTCATACATTTTTTTTCTTTTAATGTATTCCTATATGATAGTTTATATATTTATTTATTTATTTATTGGGCATACTTATATGCCGCCCTTCTCCCGAAGGACTTGGGGCGGCTTACAAACAACAAAATATCACATATAAATATGA
>JANHFM010007652.1:38052-49118 GCA_032468115.1 Grayia smithii | reverse complement strand
GCAGGGGAAGGATACTGCAAAATCTCCATTCCCACCCCATTCCAGGGGAAGGATACTGCAAAATCTCCATTCCCACCACACTCTGGGCCCAGCCAGAGGTGGTATTTGCTGGTTCTCCAAACTACTCAAAATTTCTGCTACTGGTTCTCTGAACTGCTCAAAATCTCCGTTACCGGTGCTCCAGAACCTGTCAGAACCTGCTGGATTTCACCCCTTTGACAAAGGTTGTTTAATACCTCACTAAATAGATAAGAAATAATTTTTCCTGGTGCATGTTTATATTTGTGTCTAAATTAAATTATCAGGATTCTGAAGAGAAAGAAAGAAAAGGGTTTTAGTAGTATATAGATGTTTCTGTGTTTATCAATGTATCTGTTGTATAACTAAACAGACAAGAAAAAGACATGTTATATTTAAAAATCATAGTATAGTTCTTAATTCAGTAATCAGTATAATCAGTTATCACATGTTTCTAATTAACCCAGAGCAAATGGTTGCTGACAGTAATTATAATCTGTCCTACTGACATACACATTCACAGACTATTGTTTGGAGTTCTAAGTAGTTATTATTGAGTTGTATCAGCCCCATTAATTATCTTCTACTGAATTTTGCTTCACTCTGGTAAATCTCTGTTAATTGCTTTGTTTACAATAGGATTTCCCCTCCCCCCAATTTAATATGCTGAGTACAAAACTATCTCTTTAATGTAATTTTATTATGCTAAACTAATTAACAAGAGGAATGCAAAAACTCTAATAATAACAATAATAATAAAAGTAAACACAGGGCTCATTATTTATAGCCCCAAAACAAGCTCTAGCCACAAAGGCTTTAAAAACAAAAAATTAAAAGATAGAAATAATAGCAAATACGTTATTCTGTATGTAAAGAGAATTACAAGATGGTGGGCTATCTAATCAGTGGCTATAGCAAAATTGTTCAATTTATGAAAAAATACATGGATGAGTAGCAAAAAATAATACAAATACAATAATGCAAACAGTTTTACGTATTGTTGTTTCCATACGAAATAATCCCAGGATAGTTAAAGAGGATATTAGAACAATCGTAAAATATCAGGTTTTAACAATTGAAATACACAGATTATGAAATAATCTGGTAAAAATTTTCCTCTTATTGGCACATTATAATCTATAATCTATAACAGGGGAATTGTCAAAAGAGCTGACCAAACTAGAATTATATTGTGTATATTATATTTGCTTTGCTTGGAACCATGTACATTTTAATTCATTTATTGAATGTGTATGACCATATTTATATTATTTATTAAGGTGATATTGGAAAAAAACCCCTAGGTTTACCATGGTTTCAAAAAAAGCCAATGTTGCCGTGTAATCAGACCGCTTAATGATTGCCATGGTAGACGTGTTAAACATCAAACCCCTTGACAGATGATAAAAAAAGCCTTTTTTAAAAAAAATGCAAAGAAGTGCAATTAAGATGATTAAGGACCTGGAGACAAAAACATATGAAGAACAGTTGCAGGATTTAGGTTTGGCCAGTCTAGAGAAAAGAAGGCCTGGGGGTGACATGATAACAGTATTCTACTGTTTGAGGTGCTGCCACAAAGAAGAGGGTGTCAACTTATTTTCCAAAGCACCAGAAGGCAAAACAAGAAACACGGAAACTAATCAAGGAGAAAAGCAACCTGGAATTAAGGAGAAACTCCCTAACAGTAAGGACAATTAACCAGTGGAACAACTTGCCTTCAGAAGTTGAAGGTGCTTCATCACTGGAAGTTTTTAAGAAAAGACTGGACAGCCAACTATCTGAAATGGTATAGGGTCTCCTGATTGAACAGAAAGTTGTACTAGAAAACCTGTAAGGTCCCTTGGCATCTATGTACTAATCAGTCATACTGTATAATGATATTCTTAAAAAGTTTATAAACTTTAGACATCAGGTTATTTTTATTGTCTGCTTTCCCTCTAGTTGTATTAATTGATTTCTTTCTTTTCTGCTATGTTTATTCTTCAAATGCTCAAGACAAAGGGATAGTTAACCATTCATAATATTTCTGACAGTACGTATATTTAACTAGTAATTACTTATAGAAAGACTCATACAATACTCTGCATCAATGTTTATTGATTTACTAAGCTCCACTGATCTATCAATATGACTATCCTTTTCATGGAAGATTTAGAGCATCTTATACAAGGAATTGCTTTGTGGATTACTTCCTAACACATCTTTAAAAAATAAAACTTCTGAATCTTCTACTGCAAAAATACTTTCTCTTGAAATTTAACGATGTGACATTAAAATTATGTAAATATTTTCTGCTATAACAATAGACATGACCAGTGTTCTTCCTTGGCTCACACATATTCAATTAAGTTGCTTTTTCATACCCCATGGAATCTCCCTACTCATAATAAAAGGGTCTTTTAAAGAATTTACTAGAAGGACAAAGTATCCTGTGTGTTATGGTTAAAATACTCTGAGAGTGTTGGCAACATAACAACACTTCATTTGCCATGAAGATGGAACTGCACAATACTCTGACAAATATAAATTATTTTGTTTTACATTTTGTTCTGAAAAAAAACCCACTATCAAAACTAAAACTCTCCTCTATTATGTTTATTGTGCCTATTATTGTTCTTTTAAAGATGAATTATATCAAATTGCATTGGGCTTTGAGTGGTCCATATTCAACCTCTAAACTCCTTCTTGGAAGCTGCCTGGAATGCCAGGATTTCACTGCCCAAATTCAAGAGTTGTTTTTTTAATGTTGACCCTAATATCTCATGGAAACATAAAAACCTAGGATGTATTACACCTCCAAATAGGCTTAGTATATATTAAACTTCAAAAATTAATTCCAGCAAAGTATTTGTGAAAGTATTCCATAGTATTCTACTTACTATCTAGCTAAATATAGGTTACAAACCATGACAACATAGTGGATACACAGCTGATTTGAAAATCATATTCAAACAATCTTTATCAGTGGTTCCTCACCAGCTGGAGAGAGAAATCAAGTGAAGTGTATCAAGATTTAATGCTGAATCATATACTTTTCAACATTTTTATTAATGACTTGGAAGAAAAGGGGGATAGAATGCTTACCGAATTTTCAGATGACAAAAAATTGGACTAATAAAATTGGACTAATAGGACTGTGAAGTGCTTCAGATTTGATTTAAAGGATTTGATTTAATTTGAAATCTTTTAGCAGTTGAATAATCCTAGAAACAAATGCAGGCCATTTAATAAGTCATAGACATAAAGTATTGTGTTCATACATCCCTACATGTTCCAGAACCTCTCTTCCAAATCAAAATTAAAGCATTGCCTGACTCTTATAGCTAAAACACTAGGAAATAATTCAGAATGATACTAACTGACCACATCAATGGACTGGTAATAGCAAAATAAAATTTAACAGAGATAGAAGTTTCTTTACATCCCCTTTTCCATTCTTGTTCTTTGAATACAAACATTTTTCTGTTACCAGGTTATAAATTGTAACACTTCATTACAGACCAGAGGTCTTCAAACTTGGCAGCTTTAAGACTTGTGGACTTCAACCCCCCGAATTCTCCAGTCCTCTGTTATAGACAGTGTCAAATATATTACTGATAGGTTATGGTGCATCAGGAATATATGTATTTCTGAATTAGAGTAGGTTCAGAGTTGGCCTGCCATAAGAAATTACAAGTTATGGCTGTATTCTGAACATAACCCAACAAACAGAATTGAGAAGGATAAAGACAAAAGCAAATGCTGACTGAGCCTATAGTTAATACATTATGAGATATAAATATTGCTTAATGTAAAAAAGAAGACTGTACAGAAAACGTATCTGCCCTAAATTCTGAATATTCCATGGTGACATAAAAATATTCCTAGATTACCACAGACTATTTTTTGGCCATGTCACATGATCATACTCTGGTCTCCAATTTAACAGAGAGAAATGTAAAGAAATAATCTCAGTAATTATACTTCACACCAAAATATTGGCTAAGAATAACATCTGCACAAGAAGACCTTGTGTGATGAAAAAGAAAGCACGTTATATAAAAGTTTTCCTAATATCATGTCAATCAATCTCCTAAACATTAAATTAAGACTAAATAATTAATGCTATTAAAGTGTGTTACATTTTTAGCATTTACTGTATAGTAGGCTCAGCTAAGTCCAGGTAGTTTCTAATACCTGTACATCAGTATTCCTAATCAGAAAGGGCAGAAGTCACAATAGTTCAAGATACAGATATAAAAACATAAAATTACCCATCAAAATCATTCAACAACATTCAGCTGTTGAATGTAAAAGCAGCCAATAAAATAAATTATGATGTTAGTCTAACGAGTACCAAATAAAACCTACCCTTAAGGCAAAAATGTATTCAGGATGTCCAGCAAAGATTTAAAAGATGTAGTTATTGTGACATCATAGTTACATCCTTGATAAAATTGTTAACTTTGCATATATAAAACAAAATATAAGTTTCATACAGTAATAATTCTATAGGCAAAAATCAACCTATAGTGATATACTTGATGAATACCTTTCTAATTTATATTCATCTATTTTTGTTATTGTTTTTCTGGTTGTATAAACATTATACAAATTGAACATAATTTTCGGGCGGCTGCTTTTTTCGGGCGGCCGGGGGAGCCTACTGTTTTGTATGGCTCCCATCCAGCTAGGCGAAGGTCCGGCGGTTTTGTGGAGCTCCCCCTTGTCGGGTTGAGTGGAGGAATGGCGGGGAACAAGGCAGTGAATGAGTGAAGTGTATCATCTTCGGTGTCAGCAAAATGGTGTCAGTGGCGTTAGTGACGAGGCAGAGAGACGGAGAGGCAGAGAGGCCTGGCTCAGCTCAGCTGTTTTCTCAGCTGGGCTACTTTGAGCCAGATGGTCCAAAGCTTCTGTACCTCCCAGAACAGCTCTGTGACTGTGTGGGGTGAGTGGACTTGTGCTCAAAGACTGCTGGGGGATAGTGGATGCTCCATTGTTGTCATCTCCTCCCTCCTCACTTCCATCCCCACTTCCGGCTTGGCCCCGGCGGCTTGGTTGCTCCTGCTGCGGCTGCTATGGACATTGCTGCAGCAGTTGAGCCCAGCGTTGGCTTTGCTGCGACTGTTTGGGGGCCCTGTTTGGTGGCCCTGGGACTACCGCGGCGGCGGCTGCCATCACCTCTCTGGCAGCCAGGCCTTTTTCTTACTATGGCCACCGTTGCCTGGTCGGCTATGGCTCTGCCGCAACCACTTTCTACTCTTATGGCTGCTCTGCCAATGGGGCATGGCCTGGATATATCTGGGGTACTTGGGCGTGTCATCGTTGTCATCAGTAGTGGTGGACTGCACCATTATGGCCGTTGCCGTCACTTCCAGACTTTGGTTCCATCTGGCAGGTGGTTCTAGTCATCACCGCCGTCATCACCACCACCCGTCCTCTGTTGCTGTTCCTACATGTCATCTCTGACCGGCCGGTCTTCCCGGCTGTTTGAGGGGCTTGCCCTGCTGGCATCAGGACCTGAGGGTACTACCGGTACTCTTACTGCTGCTCCACTCCTGGTGGATGAACCATCATTGTCAGTGCTGGCTTTGCTGGCGCAGCCATCATGAGAGGGCGGCTGAGGACATTATTACCTGCTGGCAGTTCATTGCAGCATTTTGTGACCTCTCCACTGATGTGAGAGGGCAGTGGAATTCTGAGATTTCTGTCACCATCGATGCTGTCCCTCTAGACTGTTCATCGACTGGCTCCTGTAGCTGTTTCTTCATCGTCCATTCTTCTGTCAGCTGGCTTACATTGCAGTGGAGCTGTATGCACTGCGAAATTCCCCCCTCTCGCAGTGCTGGCCATCTTGTCTACATAAGACCTCCCTTAATGACAAGTTTTGGGACCCCAAGAGGTAGCATGCTTTAAAGCGGGGCATGAGGGGTTTTTTTACATGGGTTTTTAGCCAAGATTTTAAGGGGATCTGGGAGGGGGGTGGCTCAAAGATCTGGGACAGGGCCTGGGGGTGCTCTTACCAGTCAGCAGCCTAGTCCTTTGGATAGTCGCAGGGGAGGGAGCAGAGATGGGGAGGGAGAAGGAGCTCAGTGGAGGAAGGGTCATCCGATCTTGGTGATGACCGGGAGAGGCAGATGGGGTGGGAGCAGAGGGCTTTATGGTGTTAGGGGAACGCGCCCCCACTGTATCCAAGTGGTGGCATGTTCTGGCCCTCATTGCTCTCCTCACTTCCCTGGGGGTACGGGAGTGCAGGATCCTGAACTCTGGCTGGTGTACTTGAATGCCAGGTCCATGGTGAACAAGGCTCCCCTTATTCAAGAGCTTATTGACGAGGAGGGTGCGGACCTGGCTTGCATTACGGAGACCTGGTTGAGCCAGGAGGGAGGAGTTCCTCTCTCTGAATTATGCCCACCAGGCTTCCATGTGCTCCAGCAGCCATGGGCCTAGGGTAGAGGCAGAGGTGATTATTAGGGAAATTGTTCATCCTAAGGAGGCCACTGTCCCTCAGATAGGCAGGTGTGAGTCTCTCCTCTTGAAATGGGGTCCTGGAGTCCAGTCAGGCCTGCTGATCACGTACCTGTCTCCCAGCTGCGTGTCTTCGGCCCTACCCGCACTGCTTGATGTCTTAGACGAATTGGCGGTTGAACTCCCTAGGCTTATGGTCTTGGGAGACTTTAACCTACCCTCTATCGGCGAGACATCTGAGCTAGCTTGAGAGTTCATGGCCTCCATGATGGCCATAGACCTGACTCAGGTTATTCAGGACCCAACTCATAGCAGAGGGCACACACTCGACCTGATTTTTATCTCTGGGCAGTGGATAAATGATCGAGGTAGGGGGGAGTTAGCTATTCAACCCCTGTCATGGTCCAATCATTTCCTCCTTAGACTAGACTTTCAGTCCGCTGCCCCCTGCCACTGGGAGGCAGAACCGGTGAGATGGTTCTGCCCCAGGCGCCTAATGGACCAGAGAGGTTCTGGACAGAGCTTGGCTCGTTTCCTGCTTTCCTGACCCATGACTTGGCCGAAGCTCTAGTGGCGACCTGGGAGCGGGCCGCTGCTGAGGCCTTGGACCAAGTCATGCCTTTGTGGCCTCTGACCCGACGCAGATCCCGAGTGGCCCCATGGTTTACTATAGAGCTCCGGGAGATGAAGCGTCAGAAAAGATGCCTGGAGGGCTGTTGGAAATCCACCCGATCTGACCGAACACTGCTAAGAGCTTATATTAAGTCTTATCTAGTGGTGATGGAAGCGGCGAAACACAATTATTTCTCCGCTCTCATTGCAGAAAATTCCCCAGCAGCCCTGGTTAGAGTGATCCGCTCTCTACACAATCAGGGAGCAAGGGATGACTACTTGCAGGGCAGAGCTGAGGAGTTTGTGCAGTTTTTGCAGAATAAAATCGTTCAGATCCAGACAGGTTTGGACTCTGACTGGGCGGAGTCTGGCGAGATGATGGGGACAGGTCTTGGCAGTAACATCTGGGTTGAGTTTGACCCTGTTTCTGCGGATGATGTGGACAGGATTATGGGTAACCTGAGTGCCACCACTTGTTTATTGGACCCATGTTCCACCTGGCTAATTTTGGCAGCCCGTGAGGTGACAGGAGACTGGCTCCAGGCAATTAGCAGCACTTCTCTGAGGGAGGAGGTCTTCCCCGCCACACTGAAGGAGGCGGTGGTATGACCTCTACTCAAGAAGCCTGCCTTGGACCCAGTCTCACTGAATAACTATCATCCTGTCTCCAACTCCACTTTGTAGCAAAGGTTGTTGAGACTGTGGTGGCATGTCAGCTCCGCAATTCCTGGAGGAAGCGGATTATCTGGACCCGTACCAATCTGGTTTCAGGCCCGGTCACAGCACAGAAACGGCATTGATCGCTCTGGTGAATGATCCTTGGCGGCCCCGGGAGAGGGGTTATTCCTTTTGATACCATCGACCATGGTATCCTGCTGCAGCGGCTCCGGGGATTGGGGGTGGGAGGCACTGTTCTTCAGTGGTTCTCCTCCTACCTCTCGGACCGTTCGCAGTTTGTATTGGCAGGGGGACAGAGATCAAACCCAAGACCTCTCACTTGTGGGGTACCTCAGGGGTTGGTTCTCTCCCCCCTCCTATTTAACATCTATATGAAATCGCTGGGTGAGATCATTCGTGGGTTCGGGGTGAGGTATCATCAATATGCAGATGATACCTAGCTGTACTTATACACCCCTGACCAACTCAGTGATGCCCTTTCCGTGATGTCCCAATGCCTGGAAGTGGGGCGGATCTGGATGGGGAAGAACAGGCTCAGGCTCAATCCCTCCAAGACCAAGTGGCTGTGGATTTCGTCATCCCGAGTCCAAGAGGTCCCGTCCCTTTTGATGGTGGGGGAGGCTTTGGCCCCCACGGAAAGAGCTCGCAACTTAGGCGTCCTCCTGGATTCACGGCTGTCCCTAGAAGACCATTTGACGACCGTGACCAGGGAGGTTTTATGCACAGGTTCGCCTGGTGCTCCAATTGTGTCCTTTCCTGGACCGGGATGCCTTATGCACAGTCACTCATGCCCTTGTCACCTCAAGAGTGGACTACTGCAATGCCCTCTACATGGGGCTGCCCTTGGGGTGTACTTGGAGACTCCAGCTGGTCCAGAATGCAGCCGCGTGGGTGGTTATGGGGGTAGCACATTACTCCCCTGTTACACCACTGCTGTGCGAGCTGCACTGGCTACCGGTGGCCCTCCGGGTGCGCTTCAAGGTGTTGGTTTTAACCTATAAAGCTTTACATGGCTTAGGCCCAGGGTACTTGCAGGACCACCTTCTGCCACAATCTATCTCCCAGCTCCCGGAGCGCCCTCATAGAGTTGGTCTCCTCAGGGTGCCGTCAGCCAGACAATGCCAGCTGTTGGCCCACAGGTGGAGAGCCTTCTCTGTGGGAGCACCAACTCTGTGGAATAAGTTGCCCACTGAGTTTTGAATGGCCCCTGACCTTCGCTCCTTCTGCTGTGACCTGAAGACGTGGTTGTTTCAACAAGCGGGCTACAACTGATCTTTGAATTTGTTTTTTAGAATGCCAAATTTTATTATTTTTTGCTTGCCCCTCTCTTAAATTATTGTCATCTTGTTATGTGGTTTTTATTTATGCTATGTTTTTTATATAACTCCTCCAATTGTAAGCTACCCTGGGTCCCTAGGGAGAAGGGCGGCATAAAAGTCAAATAAATAAATAAATAAATAAATGCCACCAGGCAGACGAAGAGTGACCCATGAAAAAGTGGAGATCATGTACCTTGACCAGCATTCTGTGCAAGCTGCGGGGATCAGCATTCCCGGGCATCCTGCTGTTTCAAAGATGCCACGTGTTGCTGTTGCAGAAAAAAGGACATTTGGCCAGAGTCTGCCAGGCTAGCATGCCAATCAGAAGCCAGCTGGCACCAGATCCCCCCGAACGGACTAGCCCAGGCCGAAAAAGAAGGAGGCCTGGAAACCACGATGGCACAGAAGCGACGCCGAAATTCCTGACAAAAATCAGACAAGGGTTGCCAAGGACAGCAGAGCCTGCAGGAAAAAGCTGAAGGTCACTATCAGCATTGAGGGATCCCCATGTGAGATGGAGGTCGACACCGGATCCTCAGTGCTATCATTTCCTGGCACACCCTGAAACGAGCCATGCCAAGTCTGAAGCGGAATCAGCTATCACGCCAGAAGCTGACCCTTACCAACTACCAGGGAACAGAATCTCGGTGTTGGGATGCGCATCTTTATCTGTGGTTAACAACTTGTTCTGAGGCCAGCTATCGGCCACTGTGGTCAACAGGGGACTACCGGACCTGCTCGGCCTGGATTGGTTCAATGCCCTTGGCCTTGGAATCACGGGCATCAACACCATCACCAACACATGCGCCGACGACCTGATCCAAGAATTCCAGGATATATTTTGACCAGAGCTCGACAAGTATGTGGGCACCACTATCTCATTTAGCCTTGACCCCAAAGTGGCCCCATCCACCTGAAACCACGCCATGTCCCTTTTGCCCTGAAACCTAAACTTGATGCGGAGTTGGACAAGCTGATCAAGCAGGGCATTCTCGTGGGTGTGGAGGGGTGGCCGAGAGGCCCATTCAGTGATAAGTTTAAACCGTTTGTGGTGAAACAGCATGAGCTGTCACTGTGGGGAGAAAGGATTATGTTGCCCCAAAGCCTACAAGTCCCCGTGCTTAAAGCCTTACATGAGGGTCATCCTGGCATTGTCCGGATGAAGGCTTTGGCAAGAAGTGATGTTTGGTGGCCAAATATGGATCAAGAGATCCAAGAATAGGTTGCGACATGCACGCCGTGCCAGGAATTTAGGGATGCACCCCCCATGGCACCAGCACATGAGTGGGAACGGCCCAGGGGACTGTGGTCAAGAATACATGTTGATTTTGCAGGTCCGTTCCATGGCTAAACATTTCTGGTGGTCATAGACGTGTATTCGAAATGGTTAGAAATTATGCTAATGGGTTCAACCACTGCAAAGGCGGTCATAAAGGTTTTACGGCGTTTATTTGCCGCTCATGGATTGCCCGATATATCAGTATCGGACAACAGATCGCAGTTCACCACCACCATATTTGAGGGGTTCTTAGCAGAGTCAGGGGTCCGACATGCTCTTGTAGCTCCATTTCATCCAGCCAGTAATGGTCAAGCTGAGAGGACAGTGAGGTCCGCCAAGGAAGCCCTAAGCCACTTGGCACCTGGTGACTGGAAGGTCCTGGTAGACAAGTTCCTCCTGTATCACCACATGACACCCAGTGCAGTCACAGGAAGAAGCCCAGCTGAGCTACTAATGGGCTGAAAGCTGCAATTGGTATTAGACTGGCTGCACCCACATTATTTATGTGGGGCCCTCATCACTCACCCAGGGAAGATGTTGGGCCTACAAGATTGAGATGCCCATAGCCTTCTGCCAAATGGATGGGTCAGTGGCAGGGGGGCCAGCTGTCGGGCGAGGAGGCTGCATTCCACCATTGCTCCGCAAGTGGAGATCCGAACGCAGCCCATATCTGCCGATCGGAGGACTTTTTGAGGTCCCTTGGTCTCTCGGGG
>JANHFM010007650.1:2128-15529 GCA_032468115.1 Grayia smithii | reverse complement strand
GAGGGCTTCTAGATCAACCAGAGGTTTTGCGATGCCTCTGGGATCAACAGGATGTGCCCTACACTATCATAGTCTCAACAGGACTGTGAGGTCCAAACAGAACCGTCTAGCAGTGAGGGTATCAACAGAGACCTTGGAGCAAGATCTTCTGTTGTTCCAGTGTGATGTTAGCTCCGCCCCTTCTATATAGTCAGTTTTGTCATTGTAGCATATTTTACCATTTTGGCATCCCAATCTAGTATTGCAGACAAAGTATCTCGTTTCCAATGCTCTGTAAGGTTTCTTCTGGTTGCTTTCAACATGAATTTAATAAATTATGTTTTTCATTTATATTTTCTGGCCTTATTCCTAGTAGAAATATATGTTGCTTAGTTCAGATTTTATTTTTATATATTTTTAAATTTTTATGGTGTAATACTTTTGAAATTTTTTTGCATGATCTCTACATTTGGTAATATGTTACTTTTTAGTTACAGCATTTCTACCACTTGTTCCATTGTATGTATTTTATCTAAGTTGGCAATCATAGAATTATTTACCATCTGTAAACAATATAGGCAAAACATTTCCCTTAGATTGTGACATGGACAAATTTTACCGATTTTTCATTGCCTTTCCTGTTGATCTGCTGTAATTATGTCTTTTAAGTTTTTCATCCTGTTGCATCCAGTTACTTTATAGTTTTAAATTGTTTAAATACCTGCATTTTTTGGAGTATAAGACGCACCGGAGTATGAGACGCACCTAGGTTTCAGAGGTTGAAACAAGGCAAAAGTAATTTTTGTCAAGTTTGAACACCTCTGGGTTAGGGCAAGGGTCTTCAAACTTGACAGCAGCGCCACCTGCCGAGCTGCCCCTCCATTGCCACCGTCACCACTCACCTTCCACCGTCGCCTGAGTAGCTGCCTGCTGAGCCACCTTCCCTTCATTGCTATCACCGCTCATCTTCCGCCACCACCTGGGGAGCCAACGCAGATTGGCACTTGGAATGAGAGCGGAGAGGCGATTGGCACGTCCGAAGAGTTTTTTCACGTTTCTGGGGATCGGGTGTTCATCTCATGCCCGATCCATCAAGGTGACCACGGCGGTGCAACCCGAGTGTTTCCCCTGGAGGCTTGCTCGTCAAGTCCGGTAACCATGTGTTTCTTCAGTGTCTTTTCCTCAGGCCCCTGCCTGTTTGCATGATCTGCTGTGCACCTCCGTTCCGGAGGAGGAGCCTGGTGGAGGAAGCCAAAATCAACAGCAGCGACGGAACGGAGGTGCACAGCAGATCATGCAAACTGGCAGGGAAAGGGGGCCTGGGGAAAAGACACCGAAGGAACACACGGTTGCCGGACTTAACAAGCAAGCCTCCGGGGGAAATGCTCGGGTCGCGCCGCCTTGGTCACCTTGATGGATCAGAAGGTGAGCAGCAATGGGTGGCTCGGCAAGCGGCTCCTCAGGCAGCGTCAGAAGGTGAGCAGCAATGGAGGGGGTTCGGTGGCTCTTTAGGCAACATTCGGAGTATAAGATGCACCCAGATTTTCACACTCTTTTTGAGGGTAAAAAGATACGTCTTATACTCCAAAAAATACCGTAGTTTTTTCTCTAGTATGTGTCAGCAGGATTCTAATACATGATCTTGATTTGATATAAGAATTTTAAAATTCTGCATTTTTTTCTCAAAAGTCTACTTTTTTTGAGATCACTTTTTATTTTTACAGTTATGTTAACCATGTAAATTCCTTCCATTGGTATATATAGAACTAATTTTGTGTAATTATTCTTGAAGTAAAAAGTGATGATAAACTTTCTAGTCTTATTCTTGCTTTTAAAATGAGGGAAATCTTTAAGAAACTTAGCCTTTCAAATTCCTGGGTGTCTCCAAATCACTGTTCTATTTGATCAACGGAGAGGGTACTGTATTGTATCCCAACATCCAGCCTATCAAGAGTTTTTTTTCCAGTGTCTGTGCTTATGTGTGTGCATGTGTGTGTTTTTGGTATTAGATAATTGAAACAGAATGTAAAATGTTTTAAAAATCTAAAATACTGTAAGTACAGAGAAGAAAAACAGTGAAAGATTTGTGTATAAGTGAATACTGTTAAAGATTGAAAGAATGAAATGTCAAAAATGGGTACTTAGACAACTAATTTTTAATAAGCAATTTGTTTTTTTTTATTGAGTAAGACTGAAGGCCAGTTTCTCTCACTATTTCTATGGATTCATTTCCCTGGGAGTTGAAGTAGAGTAAGCTGCCCTTTAATCCCAGCAAAAGCCTTAAAAGAATTCTTTTATAAACATAGACTTTAATTTTAAGAGCTACTTTGATGTTTCTGTAAAAAGAATGGGGATGAAGACAGTTGACTTTGCTTGGCTATGAAGCAAGTGGCTGAATCTATGACATAACTGTTTTGTTTAAATTGGATATAAACTGAACCTTCAGCTTGCCAAATACTTTTCCTAGTATATGTTCCATACTAACAGATAAGAGGCAGAAAACAATCTTAACTACTAAAACTGTAAAGGTGCAGTCTTCTGCATTTGTAGAAGAGTTATTTGTAAAGAGCCAATTTGATCCAGGCTAGAAATAGAAAGACTATAAATTCTGGTCCTACCTTAGGCATGAAAGCCAAAGGGATGATTTTGGGCTAGTCACTGTCTCTCAGCTCATCTCACCAAGGTGTTGTTGTGGGGGAAACAGGAAGAAGAACAGTATTAGATATATTCACCATCTTATTTATAAAACTAAGAAAAGCAGAATTCCAAAAAATCTAAACAATCAAAAGTTGTAGTAAGAAACCTCTTAGGAACTGTATGTAAGGTGTTATTAGGTGTTGTTGCAGAGGTCATTTTAGTTCTATAGTAATAATGTGATTTCTAGTAAGTGGGAGAAATAGAAGTAGATGAAGATAACGGCATACTTAGTGATCACTCACATTGTTTGTGGAAGTAGAAAAGGGACCCAAATTTCAAAACAGTTCTCAAACTTAAAAAGAGTAAGTATATGCAACAGTTAAGATGAGAATTAGTTGAAAGAAAGAAATATAAACCTGAATTGGAAGGAAAGATGCTATGACCTTCTGAAAATTACTTGGAGAAATCTGTGGTTGACAGAAACCTTGGGTTTCAGGAGCTATTCTGAGTTCTAACCCAGCCTTTGCAGAAACAAGAAACAGACTCCTTGTCACGAAAAACCCTTCTTTATTTATTTCCTGTGAACAAATAGCATTCACACACTGAAAAGTTCAGGGAATAGTCCTTCAAAGAGATAACTGCAGTAACAGATCTTATCAGTTCCTTGTGATAATTGCCAGGCCGTGAGCTCCCAGCCACAAAGCTACAAATTAAGTTCTGGCAAGCAGTCTCTGAGGCACGAAACACAGTGAGCCAAATTTTCAGAACTCCAAATCTGTTGTCTCCTACGACCACCACTTTCCTTCTATTTATTCCCCAGCCAGGGAGGGGCCGTTCAGTGTCCACGTGTCCCTTGCTTCCCGAGTTGACTCTTTGTCCTCAGTTGTTCTCTTCTCCTAACAGCTCTGCGCATACACGCATCTGAAATAGGCCCCAGCAGTTCTTCCTCCCCACTTATCTCAGCCTCCAAAGGCATCTGCCTTTCAGGTGGCTGGGAAATGTTTGACAGCCCTGGTTCTATCTGTGCGCCTGACACAGAGCATCCATCAGAGCCTTCCCCAGACTTCAGAGCTGGCCCAAGTTCCTTCCCAACCTCCTCATTGTCAGAGTTTGCCACCAGCTCAGCTGGCGGGCCACAACATTAGGTTTGCAGCAAATATAGCTTGAAGTTCCAACTTGAAAAATTGAATATAGTGGTACCAGGCTGGGAAAAGATTTTATGCAAAGTCAAGAAAATTATATTGATTATAAAACAGACTGAGAAATGGATAGAGAACTGAGGAAAGGTTCAGCTAGGTAACTTTTAAATTGGATCTATTACTTTTCCTAAAAGAAAATTCTGAAGAGCTAGCCTTTATATGCTGTAGAATACTGAAATCTCCATTATATTACTGACTTATTTGATCCGTTCATTTTATCATAGTACTCACATAATAGAATACAAATAGAATTCTTTATTGGCCAAGGGTGATTGGACAGACATTGAATTACTATGTATTTGGTACTTAGCGCAGTTACTTGTTCCCTGTTCATTTCATGGTTAGCTTACTGCAAAGCCTCCACATGGAGTTAACCCAGAACAGTATTTGGAAGCTACAACTGGTACAGAATACAGCAGTACGGCTAATTAGGGAGATTCTTAGGCTGGCACATATAAATACTGTTGCACAAGCTGCAGGCTCAGCAGGCAGCTCAGCAGGCGACCACAGAAGGTGAGTGGTGATTGCGGCAGAATGACGCGCAGCTCGGCAGGCAGGCGACTGCGGAAGGTAAGTGGCAATTGCAGCGGAGGGATGGGCGGCTCAGCAGGCAGCCACGGAAGGTGAGCGGCGATTGCGGTGGAGGGAGGGCGCTCAGCAGGCGGCTCTGCTGTCAGGTTTGAAGACCCTTGCCCTAACCCAGAGGTCTTCAAACCTGACAAGGAATACCCTTTTCCTTGTTTTCAACCTCTAAAATCTAGGTGCGTCTTATACTCCAGTGCATCTTATACTCCGAAAAATATGGATATTTTAGCAGAGTGATGGCATTTGAGAAAAAAACATTTTTGTGTCTAGTTGTCTTGGTGTGCAATGCTCTATAGCATCGTTTTGAGGGTAGGAGTTGAAACAGTTTATGTCCAGGATGCGAGGGGTAAATATTTTCACAGCCCTCTTTTTGACTCGTGCAGTATACAGGTCCTCCATGGGAGGCAGGTTGGTAGCCATTGTTTTTTCCGCAGTTGCATTTAAAAAAAAAAAAAAGGGAAATTACTGTAGGAATTTGAATGCCTTTTCTGGGTATATCTGTAAAAAAAAATCCCTATTTTTTTTTTAAAAAAACCCTCTCTCGGTATTGGAACAGACAGGAAGTTTCTGAGAATATGACATGGAAATATTCTTTCAGCTAAAACATGGCCCTGTTAAGCCAAGCTGATGGATGAGGTTTGTTCCTTTTTCAAAATCTGTGGAAATTGGGTCTAATTGCCAAGTAGGTGTTACTATCGGGGTTAGTATTATGGGTGCTATTATTCTTTGATGAAGGTTATTCAAATATTTACCTATTTACCTGTTCATCTATTATTATTTTATCTCTTCTGCTAAGTTTAACTTTGTTAATTTCTTTTTTTTAAATGTTTTATTTATATAACATTCAATTTTCATCAAGCAGTATGTCTTCTGGGTGCAATTATGTTTAAATAGCCATATTTATACATCTTTGTTGCGATAGGTCATCACCACCATATTAATAATATAATAACTTAACAGTATAATAACATTAATACTTAACATTTAGCATCATCTTTTTTAACAGCTCTCCTCTATACCATTTTCTCCACTTATATCTCCTCCTTTCTAACTTCTCTTTCTGCTATCTAGCCATTGATAGAATATGTCCCATATCAAAAAGATATTCAGTTTCTTCTTTATCCTTAATAATTTTGTTAATTTTTCTCTCCTCTTTCAGTACTCTGAAAGGGATGGAACTCAGGAAACTTTGACTTAGTTTGCCACTAGATGGCAGCAGCAAGCTATTTTGGCTGCTCTCAAAAAAAGCTAAGCAGGGTCAGTCCTGGATAATATTGGGTGGGAGACAACAGGGAGATTTCAGGGCTGTAAAATTAGACTGCAGGGAGATAAAGGCCATTCCGCAAAGAGGACGGTGATGTGTTTGCTTCTTGGTGAGACAGCTGTTCGCCGTACTTATCAGGAGTTGA
Source organism: Grayia smithii (assembly GCA_032468115.1). NCBI lineage: Eukaryota > Metazoa > Chordata > Lepidosauria > Squamata > Grayiidae > Grayia > Grayia smithii. The sequence goes on along the minus strand of JANHFM010007650.1, from coordinate 9,720 downwards.
GTTTGATTTGAAGGAGAGGTATTATATATTTATTCATTTATTTTGTTTATTTGTATCCAGCCTTTTTATCTTTACAAATAACTGAAGGAGGTGAATGTACCTGGTGCACCTTCCTCCTCCCATTTTTGTCAACACAACAACCCAGTGAGGTGCGGTGAGCTGAGACAGAGGGATTGGCCCCAAATCACCCAGCTGGTTTCCATGGTTAAGGCGGGGACTAGAATTCACAGGTTCCTGGTGATTGGCCCAAAGTCACCCAACTGGCTTTCATGCCAAAGGCAGGACTTGAACTCTCGGTCTCCTGCTTTCTAGCCTGGTGCCTTAACCGCTATTCCAGACTGTTTCCATTGGGTTAATTGGCACCTCGGTTGCAATCCCAAAACATCTGGAGCATCCCTCGAACTACACCATCAGCATTGACAAAATCCACATCAGCCGATTGCAAAAGGTAGCTTTACCTAGAACAGCTTATAGGCACTGATGGCCTTTGACACCCATCAAATAAGATCTACCTATCTCAGGCCAGTGGTGGGTTGCTCCCGGTTGGGTCCGGTTCGCATGATCCGGTAGCGGAGACATTATGATGTCACCAAACTGGTTCTCCGTGGCCCGCACCCGGGCCCACCCGCGCACCTGAACTTATGTTTTTTGGGTAAAACCCCTGAAAATTTCAAGGTTTTTCCCTGAAAAAAGTTACCGCGCATGCGTGCTAGTGCGCTTTAGGCGCGCGTGTGAAAATCGCGTGCGTGCGCATGCAGGAAGAGAACCGGTAGTAAAGGTAAGTAGAACCCACCCCTATCTCAGGCCTTCAGGAAAGGAGTCACCGGGTGGCTAAAAAGGCCAAATCCAGGTTAAAGATCTGGCTGACTGTGCAATGAACCATAACAATTGGAGAAAGTAATAAAATACCGAGGCCTGCAAGATAGAAGACCAATCATGTAATGTATAATGTGATGAATAATCTAGTGTAGCAAAAGAGAGCAAAGATAGTATCAATGGTGATAGGCCAGTGGTGGTATTCTATCTGGTTCGGGCAAACCGGTAGTGTTGGCTGTGGGAGTCTCCGTCTACCTGCCCAGATGTCATTACATCCCGTTTTTTTACACTCTGCGCGGAGGTGGCGCGGGCGCTTATATTTGCAAACCAGTAACGAAGATAAGTGAATACCACCCCTGTGATATGTGATGTGCCTTGGGTGCAATCCAGTGGTGGGTTGCTCCTGGTTTGGTCCGGTTTGCGCGATCCGGTAGCAGTGATGTTGTGACATCACCGAACCGGTTCTCTGCGCCCAGACCCGGGCCCATCCGCGTGCCCGAACTTACTTCTGTCCAGTAAAAACCCCAAAAATAGCGCTCTGCGCATGCGCAGAATGCTTATTTCGAGGTTTTTCCTTTAAAAAAACTTAGTGCGCATGCGCGGTAGTGCGCTTTAGTCACACGCGCAAATCGCGTGCGCGTGCGTGCAGGAAGAGAACCGTTAGTAAAGGTAAGTAGAACCCACCCCTGGTGCAATCCCAAAACAACTGGAGCATCACTTGAACAGTATCAGCATTGACAAAATCACCATTGGTCAATTGCAAAAGATAGATTTTGAGATTTTGAGATCGGGCTTTTTAAATTTGTTTCTGTTTTAAATTGTTTCTAAATTGCCTTCTAACCTATATTTTTAATTATTATAGTTTGGTATTGTCTTTTAATATGCTTTGTGAGCCGCCCCGAGTCCCTCGGGAGAAGGGTGGCATATAAATAATAAATAAATAATAAGTAGATTTACTCGGAACAGCTGACCTCCAGTGAGGATTGCAGGGGCTTATTTTCGGGGTCAGTCCCTACCCTGTGGAACAGTCTTCTTGTGCAGTTGCGATTATTCCCACATGATTGACCATCTGGAAACTTAAATACCGAATTGTTTCATAGAGTCGGTGGTGACTGAGAAGACACCAAAGAGACAGGGGTGGGTTCTACTTACCTTTACTACCAGTTCTCTTCATGCACGCGCTTTGCGTGTGATCGGCGCGTGTGCGAGTGAAGCGAGAGCGTGCACTGAACACACGCTCCACGCATGCACACTAACTTTTCTTTGGAAATAAAACTTGAAAAAAGCGCTCTGCGCATGCGCAGAGCAGAAAACCGTACGTACGGGCGCATGGGTGGGCCCAGCTCCTGGCCGCGGAGAACTGGTTCGGTGACGTCAGAGCGTCACCACTACCGGATCGCGCAAACCAGGCTGAACTGGGAGCAACCCATCACTGCAGTGAGAAACTGGTTGATCACTGCATTTTTTTTAATGCTGTTTTTGCCAGGAATATTGTATTGAATTGTCTTCATGTATACAGGTAGTTCTGAACTTGCAACAGTTCATTTAGTGACTGTTCAAAGTTACAACGGCACTGAAAAAAGTGACATGATCATTTTTCACACTTATGGACATTGCAGGATCCCCCATAGTCACATGATCAAAATTCGGATGCTTGGCAATTGACTCATATTTATGACGGTTGTAACGTCCCAGGATCATGAGATTACCTGTTGTGATCTACTGACGAGCAAAGTCATTGACTTTGGGGAAGCCGGGTTCACTTAACAACTATGGCAGTGACTCACTTAGCAACTGTGGCAAGAAAAGTTGTAAAAGGGAGCAAAACTCAGTTAACAACTTTCTGGCTTAACAACAGAAATTTTGGGCTCAAGTGTGATTATAAGTCGAGGACCACCTGTAATTATATAAATCATCAAGAGTCTGACTGATTGTCATGGATATAAATCAAATCTATCCACCAATAAATCAGTTCAGTGAGCTTTTACCTAGGATTGAGGTTCATCCTCTTTTTAGAGTTGTGTAAAAAGTGTGTTCAAAAATATGTGTGCTTTACATTTCAGATGTTGTTAATATTTGGGATACCGTTTCTGAGTTTGTTGAGAAGCAACTATCGATGAAAAAGGTAGGACATTTTATAAATTTTTCTACTTGCATTCTTCAGATCTAGGTACCGTATTCATTACTTTTAGTTATAGGTAAAGGTAAAGGTTCCCCTCGCACATATGTGCTAGTTGTTCCCGACTCTAGGGGGCGGTGCTCATCTCCGTTTCAAAGCCGAAGAGCCAGGGCTGTCCGAAGACGTCTCTGTGGTCATGTGGCCGGCATGACTAAACGCCAAAGGCGCATGGAACGCTGTTACCCTCCCACCAAAGTGGTCCCTAATTTTCTACATGCATTTTTACATGCTTTCGAACTGCTAGGTTGGCAAAAGCTGGGACAAGTAAGGGGAGCTCACCCCGTTACGCGGCACTAGGAGTTCGAACCACTGAACTGCCGACCTTTCGAACAACAAGCTCAGCATCTTAGCCACTGAGCCACCACGTCCCTTACTTTTAGTTATATCCTGCCTTTATTATCTTTTACAAATAACTCAAGGTGGCAAATGGATCCAACATAACTTTGTATCCAACGTCACCGCTACTGGATCGCGTGAACCGGGAGCAACCCACCACTGGTGCACATCAGTTGTGGGTTGCCCCCGGTTCGGCCCAGTTTGTGCGATCCGGTAGCGGTGATGCTGTGACGTCACCGAATCGGTTCTACGCGTCCCGGACCGCGCCCCCGCCCCTCACGCCCGTACTTACCGGCCCGGTCGTAGAGCGCGTGGAGCACGCTTGCATGCATGCGCAGAAAACTTTGTTTGACCTTTTTTGGCCAAAAAAAGCTTCTGCGCCTGCGCAGGAGTGCCAGTTTGGCACGCGCGCGTGCAAAGCGCGTGTGTGCGCCAGACACGTGTTTTGCGCGCCCCGACCACACACGAAGTGCGTGCACTTTTAGAACCAGTAAGACAGGTAAGTAGAACCAACCCCTGGTGCACATGCTTGCAAACCGCACGAATGAGCAAACACATGCACGGAAGGCCGTGCACATGCGCGCACTCACATTTTCAGTGTGCAGGAAACCAATGGTAAAATTATATGAAACACACCTCTGTTCATATCCTTACTTTGTTGATGCTTGTAGGAGACAACACTCGTGTACTGAGTTACATTTGTGCCTAATAATAAGATTCATATTCTGACTTTTCAGCTTGTACTGTACGGATAGCCTTCAACTTACAACCATTCATTTAGTGCCCATTTGAAGTTACAAAGGCACTGACTTATGACTGGTTTTTACACTTACAACCATTGCCACATCCCCATGGTCACATGATCAAAATTGGGGTGCTTGGCAACTGAGTTGTATTTATGACAGTTGCAGTGTCCTGGGGTCTTGTGATCACCATTTGTAACTTACCCACTGGCTTCCAACAAGAAAAACCAATGGGAAAACCAGATTGGCTAAATAACTGCAGAGATTCACTTAACAATGGGGGTGATTTGCTTAACAACTGTGGCAAGGGAGGTCATAAAATGGGGCAACTCCCTTAATTGTCTTGCTTCACAGCTGAAATTTTGGGCTCAGTTGTGGTTGTAATTCAAGGACTACCCGTAACGTAGGTTGGGACTCAGAAGCCTTCACCGTGTTGCTGTCCCAGCTCTTACTTAGGGCTCCTTCTTTTGCAGGGTGTCCAAATTCCTGGTCTTGGGACGTTCTCCTTCCTTAGAGAGAAACTGCACGTTGGCACCAACAAATGTGTCCTCCTTCAGCGGCCTGTCTTCCTTCTATCGGAGAAACTTGCCCAGATCCATGGACTAAAATTCAACAAAATACGCATTCCCGGTGAGAAATTCAGTTTCAAGGTTTTCTTCTTCCTTCAAATCTAAATCTTCAAATCTCTTCAAAGAAAAAAACCAGAAAGTCCAGTTGCTTCTTGAAAAAGCACCTTTGGGACAACCATGACCTGGATGACTGAGAATCTCCATTGACATTCAAATCCAAACCCTTTGCTTTATACAATCCAGTTACCCACTGAACAACATAAATCATTTTAAAAGAATTATTTATTTCTTTTAACAGACTGTCGTCTAGGTTACGGCTCCTGTTTCTGTCTCCCAAGGTCATTCCTGCATACCATTACAGTTACTGATTGACTGGATCCCTATGGGCTCTAGGGGTCTGTAACAATATTTAAATTTAGTAGCTTGAACAGCGGAGTGGTACGATGAGTCGGAACACACAATTGTAGCTGACTGGTCAGAGAGAAAGAGCTGGCTCCTGCATGAGGCACTCTATGCTGTGATTGGTTGCTGTGGGTAAAAGGGGGAGTGTCCTTGTTTCCCACCTTTTTTTCCTGTGTGCTCTGCAATTTACCTCACGATGATTTTCCTTTTAGGATTTACCTCACGATGCTTCTGTTTGCCTTGTCTATCTTGACTGATGTAAATATGGCTGTAAATATATTTATTTATATAAAACTACTACAAGTTTGTGTCAGCGCCTGCGACTTCATTTCGACACCTGCTGCGCAATTCCCTGATAGCATCAATGGAGATTCTCAGTCATCCAGGTCATAGTTGCCTCAAATTTGGTCCTTGTCCAAGAAGGCTCATTTGTTGTGATGGTGGTGGGGATGGAAGGATAGGTATCCTCATAATGGATGAAGCTTCTTGGGTGGGAAGCAAAACGTCTTCTTCTTGTTCCTCAAAAAATAGTACAGTTGCCTTTTGAAAAAAAAAACACCACACCTTTGAGACAAGCTCTTAGACTACTTACAGCTTGGTCCCAGAACTACTACTGGACATCCTCCAACATCAAGCATGGTGTTGGTATATTTATGATGTCAGTTGCCGAAGTATTAAGAGGGTTTCAAGATATCTTCCTGTCTGAGTCAAGAGCAAGATTCTGTCACAGTTCAATATCTAGAAATTGCCTAAACTAGATTACCTGGGAAAATTCTGTGAATGAACACTTAATGTTATTGTCTACGGAGATTCGAAATCATTCAGGTCATGATTCTCCCAAAGATGCTTTTTCAAAAGGCATGTGGACTTTCTTAGCTTCTTTTTTCCCTTTGAAAATGTTTCCCTTCTCATCCAAGAAGCTTCTTCAGTTTTGAAAAAGAACCGAAGAAGCTTCTTGGATGAGAAGGGAAACATTTTCGAGGAAAAAAAAACCCAAGAAAGACCACCTGCCTTTTGGAAAAGCACCTTTGGGACCTTAATGTTATTCTACTAACATGTTACCTGTATGTTATCAAGGAGCTGTGGTTGTGCAGTGGTTAGAATGCAGCATTGCAGGCTAACTCTGCCCACAGTCTGGAGTTCAATCCTAATGGGCTCGAGGTTCACTCAGGCTTCCATTCCTCCGAGGTCTGTAAAATGAGGACTCAGATTGTTGGGGACAATATGCTGACATTATAAACCACCCAGACTGTGCTGTAAAGCATTAAAGGGTGATATCTAAGTCTAAGTTAGGGATGTCAAACTGGCAGCCTGCGACTCAGATGTGTCGCATGCAGGCCACACCCACCCCAGATCCGCGAAGGGGAAAAACATCATGAAACATCATGTGACGGCAACGTGATGCAGTGAGTTTGATACCTGTGGGCCAGTAGTGGAGTTCAAATCTCATTGCTACCAGTTTTCTAATGGGTGTGTGCGGAGACATCCGGGCAGATGGGCGGAGCCTCCCGTCACCGCTACTGGTTCGTCAGATCCGGGGCAAACAGGTAGCAACCCACCATTGCTCTGGTCTATTGCTATGATATCAGCTTGCCTATAGAGCATTTCTCCTTTCTATACTTTTCTAGGTGATATCCCAATTGTCCAGCTGAATTTCATTGTATTATCCCTGGACAGCCCCTTCAACAGGGAGATGGTGGAAGGATGTGTCCGAGAGACCCTCCTATCTTTCTCGAGGTCCATTGCCACCAAACAGACGGTCGAGTTCACCTTCAAAGGGATTGGGGTCCTGATTGTCCGAGATAACAAGGTGAAAATGAGGTTTTATAAAGATTTTCTTCACACCATGGATGGAAGCGGGACACTCATAAAAGCCCTGACAAATGTAAGTTGGTTAGGCATTCATTATGTTCTAAGTAAGACTAGATGGCCTATCTTAATAAAAACCTGCTAAGGATGAATTCAGCATGACAATGGAACCAAAACGACCAAGTGATAGGCTCAAGCAAATCAGGACAACTATAATCTGAGATGCCTTTTTTGCATTTTTGCAACAATTAGGTGTGTGTGTGTATAATTACAAATATAAAATTAATGAAATTAACATAGCATGTTATGTTTACAAATACCATGTTATAATTTTTCTCAGCTGCCATATGTTTATTTTTCTTTTATATTGTAATTGTTTTCAATAGTTTTAGACTTGTTTGCTACCTAGACTCACATGCCTGAGATAGGTGGCCATAAAAATTAAATAAATAAAGAGAACGAAAGTGGGAATGTGATGTTTTTGGATGATTATTTGAGGACGTTCCTGTTTTGCTTGAATACTAGAGGGAGGAAGATTATATATCCATCCTTCCACCCACTCACCCACTCACCCACCCACCCACCTATCCAGCCAGCCTTCCTTCCTTCCTTCCTTCCTTCCTTCCTTCCTTCCTTCCTTCCTTCCTTCCTTCCAGCCCCCCACCCTCCACCCACCCATCCATCCTTCCATCCATCCATCCATCCACCCATCCTTCCACACACCCACCTGCCCACCCT
>JANHFM010007648.1:10900-24019 GCA_032468115.1 Grayia smithii | reverse complement strand
ATGTTTGTTAAAAATTTATAAAACTTTTTAATAAAATAAAAAAAAAGAGAGCTAATTAGAGATGAGCTAATTTGGGGAAAATGTTCTTCAACAGTTCTTTAATACACTGTTCTCTTTTTGCTGTTAGTCTTCTCCACAGCACCCTCCGCTGCTTATATCATGACACTCTAGAAGGAAGTATCTTTCTTCATAATTGAAAACATTTCTTATTTCACTTCATAACTCGTACTTTAGAAAGCCTTCAGGAAACACATGTATATTTCTGTATATGCAGAAAATGATGCTCGTTACTTACAATTTAACTATCCTAGCTTTCTAGTCATAATATTTAGAAATCAATGTTTATAATGAATTTCCATAATACTTGACTTGGCCACTGGGTGAACTTTTTTCAAATCTTGATCATCTAAGCTATTATGTTAGCAAACTATTAAGAAACATCAAAATAAACATTAGAACTGGTTTTGAAATGATAGTAAAAAGTAGAGCTGCGATACTTACATTATTTACAATGTAATATTTGCTTGAAATACAAAATATAACTATAATGTTTGCAATGCAAAAAAATATGTATTGTATTACTTATTTCCTATTTTTGCTTTCTATGTATAAATACAAAGCAGTTCATTCTAGTTAAAATGGAAAATTAAGAAATCTAATCCTATCTCCTGTACTCTTTTAAACAATCCTCTATCAAAAAAGGATAGAATGGCACTCTTTTTAAAATAATTTTAAAGAGAAAAATAATACAATCCTGTCCAGAATCAAAGTTGATATAACGAGTCAAGACATCTACAACATTTTCCATCCATCTCAGACTGAAGCTAGTAAAAGCTAGTATAAAAATCCGTTGTCTTTATCATAATGATGACATCTCATCTTGAACAAGTGAGTGTTCTCTCTCAATGGCTTCTTATATATTTTAAGTGAAAAGATTATCAAACTCTGGGAACCTCATATTGTAGTGCAGAGGTCTTCAAACTCAGCAGCTTTAAGACTTGTGGATTTCAACTCCCAGAATTCTTCACCCAGCTTTTTTTTTTTTAGTTGAAGTCCACTAGTCTTAAAGCTGCCAAGTTTGAAGACCTCTGTTATAGTGCCTTAAAGGCTGGATTTCCCTCCCCAATGATCACTGTCCAGATAGAAAACAGAAGAACCATGATATCCCAAGATCACGGCCAAGACCTGAAAGCTGAAAAAGAATTACCATAAAAAGACATCTATTTTCATATTGTTGTCAAGAAAGCTATATGACATCTAGTAACTATTTAGTCACTAAAATTTGAGCTAAGTTTGATGCTCTTTCTCTTATGTTTATATGAAACTTAAATCAGTGTTAAGTCTCCAAAGCCAAAATATCTATTTTAAATTTAAGAATGATTTTCTTCTGGCTGTTGTTGCTGTCTGTTTGGAGTACTTGAATAGTACAAGAGCAATAACATATATGAAAATAGTACATCCCATTGAACGGTCCTGAATTACTTTTTGTTCTGTCACTGAAACTTAAGTAGGACAACCAGTGATGTGATTTAGCCAGTTTGCACCGGTTCGGTAGAACTGGTAGCTAATTTTTTGCTGAGTTTAGCAAACTGGTTTGAGCAAATCAGTGTTTTCCAGAACACGTCTCATTTTCAATCCCACCCAAAAGTTCAAGAAAACTGTCTTACTTTACAGCAGGCAGAAGGATGGGGCCTATGCATAAGACAGCAGCCCAGGGCCAAAGCGGCAGTGGACCACCAGAGGGTCAGGGAGGGTGCTGAAGCATGCGGGCATCCTGCCTGCAGTGTCCATGCCAGCTGCCCCTTCCTGGCCAGAGCTAGAATGCCACCATGTTAAAGTGCTGGCCTTTCCTCCAGTGGGCCTGGGCAACTGCTGGAGAGGGACAGGCCTGTTTCAGCTCCTGGCGCCCAGATGCCTTTGCTTCCCTCAAGCATTTCTTTGCTTACCTGATTTCCAGGTCTGTTGCATTTGTCCATTGTGTTTCTTGCTGTCATGTTCAGGGAAAGAAAAGTTTGTGGGATTAAAAAAAAAAGTTCAATCAATCAATTCCAACTTTGTGAGATCTTTTTTTTTTCATGAGAAGTTGGAATTGATTGATAGGCTGATCAAGGTATCCTAGTGGGCAACCATTTATGTATGAGACAGCAGTATGCTGCAGCTGCCACACACCAATGTGATCCTAGGCTGCATCATTAGAGGAAGAGTATCAAGATCACATGAAGTATTAGTACCACTATATACTGCTTTGCTAAGACCACACTTGGAATATTGCATTGAATTTTGGTCATCATGGTACAAAAATATAATGAAACTGTAGAAAGAGTTCAGAGAAGAACAACAAAGATAATTAGTGGTCTGGAGACATATATATATATATATATATATTGTTTCAATTTCTATGCCGCCCTTCTCCCAAGGGACTCAGGGCAACTTACAACTGTATTGATTACAAAAGACATAAAAACATATACGAGACAGACATAACAACAAACTTAACAACAGAAAACAGCATATAATATAAAAGAGGGGTAAGCAATAAAAACACCAGATTTGATAATCTAAAAACAATTTAAAACGGCCAGTCATTCTGCTTGGTGGAATAACCACGTCTTCAAGTCACAGCGGAAGGAGTGGAGGTCAGGGGCTGTCCGAAGTTCCACGGGTAACTCGTTCCACAGGGTCGGCACTCCCACAGAAAAGGCTCTCCCCCTGGGAGCCACCAGCTGGCATTGTGTGGCTGATGGCACCCTGAGGAGGCCAACTCTATGGGAACGCACCGGGCACAGGGAGGACGTTTGTGACAGAAGGTGGTCCTGCAAGTACCCTGGGCCTAAGCCATGTAGGGCTTTATAGGTCAAAACCAGCACTTTGAAGCGCACACGGAGGACCACCGGGAGCCAGTGCAGCTCGCACAAAAGTGGTGTAACATGGGAGTAATGCAGTACCCCCATAACCACCCACACGGCCGCATTCTGGACCAGCTGGAGCCTCCGAGTGCACTTCAAGGGCAGCCCCATGTAGAGGGCATTGCAGTAGTCCAGCCTAGAGGTGACAAGGGCATGAGTGACCTGGAATGCCTTGAAGCAGGCGTTCCATCATGGACTGGAATATGCCAGGGGCAGCGCTGACTCCGAACTGGAGTCAGGTCCACTTAAATGCTCCCCTGTGCATTACTATTGTTTGAGCCTCCGCTGTGGCATCATCTACTGGCAGTTGCTGGTAATCCTGCACCAGGTCCAGTTTCGCAAAATGTTGCCACTGCCTAACGAATGCAACAAATGTTGCACTACGGGGACTGGGTATGCGCTCTGCTGAAGTGCTTTGTTTATTGTGCACTTATAGTCAGCGCACGTGCACAGTCACATCAGGTTTCATGGGTGTCACAATTGGTGTTTCCCATGTGGCATGGTCAATGGGTTCCAAAATGCCCTGCTTTATGAGCTTGTCCAGTTGCTCATCAACTTTAGATTGGAGGGCAAATGGAACCTTGCAGGGCTTAAGTCTAATTGGCATGATAGTTTTATCAAGATTGAAAGAATTGGGGTTCCCCCTAAATTTACCTAATGAGCCATCAAAGAAGTCCCGGAACTCCTCAATGATCTCCTCAAGGCCATCCATCTGGATCTGGTTTACGCCTTATATGCTGAGGCCCAGGGGCTGGAACCATTCGACTCCCAGCAGGGTTGGGCAGTGGGTTGCGATGACAATGATGGGCAGGATCCCCTGGAAATTCTTGAAGGCGACAGGTACCTCAGCTCTTCCCAGGACTTGGATGCTGTGACCTTGATAGTCGTGGAGGTGGACATTTAAGGTCTTGAGGTGCTTCTTCTTAATTTCTGGTTGCAATTTCTTGAGCTCTTCCCAGGACAAGATGCTATAATAGGACCCTGAGTCCACTTCCATCAAAGATGGTGTCCTGGCCATGTGCACAGTCATATGGAACTTTTCTCCATTGTGCACATCTGAGTGACCCACGGTGGTCTTGTGGATGCTCTTTTTTGGCACACCCTGGTCTTCATTCCATCTGTACTGGTAACTGGACCGACTAGATGGCCTTTGGTTGTCTACGTTTTTCTTCCATGGTGATGATGGGGCCGGGTTGATTGCTCTGCAGGCCTCTGCGATATGGCCCCTCTTATCGCATCGATGGCAAATGGGGTCCCTGAACTGACATCTGGCACATGGGTGGTGACCTCTGCAGCTGGCACAGTGGACTTCGGCATCAGAGTCATTCCGGTCACCCTGTTTTTGATTTCTGAAGACTCTGTGAACTGATGAGTCTTCATGTCAGGGTTCCCCCTCCCCCCTTTTCCCACAGTGTAGAATTAGAACATAGCTAATAAGGCTTCCAAGGCTGACACTTCGTCTATTTCTGATTTGGTTTGGTCTGATCTTCTTCAGACCAGGTTTGATTTGGTGTTCTTCAGTAGTTCTCTCCTCAGCTTGTGCACTACTTGAGGTCGTCTAATTTTAGCTGAGGCTCTATCCAATGTCTCGGCTGCCATGGATTTGTCAATGACCTCCTTCAGTGTTAACCTTTGCCTGCTGAGGAGTCTTTTTTGGAGGGATTGGTCTCTCATACTGAATACAATACCATCCCTGATTCTTTTGTCTGTGTGGGTGAAGTCGCAATGTCTTGCTATCTTCTGTAGTGCCAACATGAACATTTTCATATTTTCCCCCTCTTGTTGGTACCTTTGCTGAAACTCGTACCAATTTGCTATGGAAGTGTTGGTTGGGGCATAGTGTTCTTTCAGGATTCTTTGGAGCTCGCCCCAGGTTATTTGTTCGATGTCGTCTGGTGATATGATGTCCATTGCCGTTTCCAGGTCATCTTGCCCGCAAATTGAGAGGAACAACCCTCTCTTGCGATTGTCCAAGAGTCCTTCTTGTCCACTTGCCTCCAGGTGTTGGTGAAATCGGACCATTTAAGCAGCCCACTTCTCTCTCTCTGGGTTGTAGGTTGCCAGAGATCCTTGGGTAGACGCTTGATTGGATGCCATTTCGTCTGTGGAGGTTTGGTTTTGTTGAGGGTTGGCAGAGGTTGAATCCAACTCTTCAAGATGGTGATCTGTGCCACGAGGTTCTTCGCTGTGGTTCGTGATAACCTTCGTCACCAGTGTTAGCTTTTGCGCAGGTAAAAGGAAGATGCGACCAGCGAGGTCCGTTCAGTACTTTATTAAAGTGACTTCAGGAAAAGAACAGCCGGTGAGCGGCCGGAGCTCGCTTTAAATAGAGCTCCGGCAGCCTGCTGGCCAATGACAGCTATTCAAAGTTCCCGCCGCTTGACTAGCCAATCAAGTGGCAGCACACAGGAGAAAGTGGGGTATATATGGGCATGACCAAACAAAGACATAACATGACCAAAACTGGAATGCAATATTCCAGTTGTGGTCTTACTAAGCTTTTATAAAGTGGTACTAAAACTTCATGTGATTTTATATTCTATGTCTATGTTTATATAATCAAGTATTTATTAGCTTTTTTGGCTGCTGCTGCACACTACTGATCATCCACTAGGACTCCATGGTCGCTCTCACAGTTATTGTTTTTGAGCCAAATTTTACCTAATCTGTACTTGTACCTTTGATTTTTCCTGCCTATGTATAAAATCTTGCTTTTCTCCAAATTAAATTAAATTTTGTTGGATAGGCTCATTGTTCAATTCTGTGAAGATCTGAATAGAATGGAATGGAATAGAATAGAATTCTTTATTGGCCAAGTGTGATCTGACATACACAAGGAATTTGTCTGAAGTACATAAGCCTTCAGTGTACATACAAACAACAAGTGATAAATCATGATCATAATCATAAAATGCAATCATCCTATTATCATAAGATATATGTTTTTAACAAACCTTTGCTGGCTTTTAGTTGTAACGTTATTTGATTCTAGATGTTTGCAGATCTGTATTTTGATTATCTTTTCCAGTATCTTTCATGCCAGCTTGACTGGTCTGTAATTGTCTGTGTCTGTCTTTTCCCCTTTTTTGAAGATGGGAATCACATTAGCTCTTTTCCAATCCTCAGATAGTTCCCCAGTGCTCCAGGATTTTTGAAATATTTTGAAAGATTTGTCAAGATCAGACATCAAGATTTGTCAAGATCAGGTGTTCTCTTACTGTTTTCTTGGTTATTTTAATTTTTATTTCTAATCTGTCTTTTATGGTTAAGTTTTTGATAGATTGGGCTATAGTTTCTTTTTGTGTGAAGACTGATGCAAAGAATGAATTAAGCAGCTTTTTTTCTCTATGCCCTATTACTTCTTTGCCAATGTCTCTCTTTAATGGATCAACTGTTTCCTTGAGTTTTTTATTGTTATTTATATGTTGAAAGAAACTTTTTAAAAAATTATCTTTGACTTTTGTTGCAGGTTCATTCTGAGCCTTTGATTTCCTGATTTCATCTTTGTAAGTTAGGGCTATCTGCTGACATTCTGCCTTAGTTATGTATTCTTCTTTCCATTTTTTGTACTTTCAGTTTATCAGAGAGATATTTGTACAACTATGCTGGTTTCTTCTTGGATTTCTTGTTTTTCTTTTTCAGTGGTATTGTGCTACAATGGGTTTTTATGATCCTATTTTTCAGAGTTTCTCATGCTTCTAGAGTTGTTTTCCCCTTTAGGATTTTCATCCATGGAATCTTTGCAAGGCTGTCTCTGAGTTTGTTAAAATCAGCTCTTTTAAAGTTTAAGACACTGGCTGGATTATGTTGTATTGCTGATATTTGTATAATATTGCATTCCAATATGACATGGTAACTCTTGCCCAAAGCTGAGGGCAACTTCAGCTCTGTCTATCACTTCTCTATTAGTAAGAATTAGGTCCAGTATAGCTTTTCTTCTAGTTCCCTCCTCTACCTTTGGATGACAAAGTTGTCAGCTAGGTTGGTTAGGAATCTGCTCGATCTCCCATTTGATGCCCAGTATGTCTCCCAGTTGATATCAGAGTAGTTAAAGTCTCCAATTACTACTGTGGTATGTTTCCTACATACATTTGTTATTTGATTAGTAAAAAGTTCATCTATTTCTTCTGCTTGGTTGGATGGCCTATAGTATATAGTAGTATATAGCAATCTCATTCTTTTTTCCTTTTACATTGACCCATATGCATTCTAGGAGATTTTCATCTTTGGTTTTTTGCATTTCTGTAGAGTAGTGATCTTTTATATATAATGCAACTCCACCACCTCTTTTGTTAGGTCTGTTTCTTTTGAACAGTTTGTATCCTTCCGTCGGTATATTCCAGTCATGTGTTTCATCCCACCAAGTTTCAGTAATGGCAACTATATCATATCTGCATTCATGTAATAGTACTTCAAGATCAGTCTGTTCCCTAATCTTTGAGCATTAATGTACAGGCATTTAAATTGTTTATGGGTCTGGGTATGTTTCTTATATCTCCAACTTTGTAACTGGGTTTTCCATCCTTCCCATCATTCTCTACCTCATTAGGCTTTTCTTTTTTTCCTTATTTTGCCTATCACCAATATTCACCTTTGTTTCCTTAGGGAAATCTGGGATAGTGTAAGACCTTGCCTCTCCAATCTTCCCAAGAAAGCAGGACTCTTGAAACTGCAGTTGTTCCAAAAGGAGCTTTTATTAAAAAGTTTGTGATAACAAGATATCTAGTCAAGAACTGAAGCTTCTCACTTAAAACCAGCTATTTAAATAACCAAACCCCTCCCACACTACATCACTGCAGGGCAACAGAAACTTCATATAGAGATCACTCCATTCTTCCTCCCCACTTCCTCCCACCAATTCCAGCATCCCTGTAGAAATATCTGGGACCAGACATGTGGCCCTCCTAGAAGAACGGAAAGTCCACCTGACAGAAAACAAAAGAGGGAAGAGAACATAAAGGAAACATAAAATCAACAATTTCTCAGGATACAATTGATGAAATATATGTACTAATTTAGGGGCATGCACATGTCTTTGTGAACCCATTCATTGTGTGAGAAGGGGAGGTGTTTCCAAGCCACCAGGTACTGAGTGGTCCCATGAAATTTCCTAGAAACCAGAATGTCCTGAACCTCACAATGTTGTTCATCCACTACTATAATAGGGGGCAGAACAGGGGTAGTAGCCAGATGACGATCAGAGGTGACTTCAGGCTTCAATAAGCTACAATGAAAAGTGGGATGGACTTGCTGTAATGACTTAGGGAGTTGTAATTCCACCATGACAGGGTTAATAATAGAACTATGGAGAAAGGCCTAATATATTTTAGACTGCTGCAAATATTTTAGAAATTTGGTAGAAAGGTATACTTTGTCCCCCACTTTATAAGGTTTGGGTTCTGTTCGCTTCTTGTCTGCTTGTGCTTTATAGGCAGCCTTGGCTTCATTCAAGGCTTTGTCCTATGTTTCTTTGTCCAAAGCTCTATTCTATGTCTAAGGCTAAAGACATGAAATACTGTATAATACTGTATTAGAAAAGCTAAGACCCAAAGGTTATCAGGCAGAGATATCAACAACAAATAACTGTTCAACTTCAAAGACATGAAGCACAGGGCCAAGAGTTCTCTGAAACATGGAAAATATGGGGAAAAAACAAGTTTAAACTGCAGTAGGTCTAATAGCTACATCTTGATTTTGATAAAAGCAGTTAGCTGCTTAATGTGGCTTCTGTCTAGTTTGTGTTGAATATTATCTATTTTTATTGCATGGATGGTGAGAGATTTTGCTAAATTCAAGCTTATTTGTCAGCTCTTTAATATATATAAGGAGTGGAGTGCCCTACACTATATTGTTGTATAGTAGAATATACAACATGCAATAGAATTTTTAAAACCTGTCAGAGTTTTTCACTACTTCATATTATACAAAATAAAATCAAAGTGGGGTCATTTTAAGTTTTTTTAAACAAACATGCCTTATGATTTATTAGAACTGAGTGCTTTTTCTGAAATTCCACAAATTTACATCCTGTCACCATCACAGTTTCTATCAGAATCACTCATTCCTCCCACATGTAAAACAGGCCACATAACATAAACATTTACTCATTCAACCTTCCTCTCTTAAAGACAGACCTAGCATGTTCCCTAGTTAAACAGACAATATAACAGAGAAAATCTAGATGGAACTGAAAAGTGCTAGCTATGTTGTTATGTTGTTTGCATAACTACTTGCTGATGATGCTGTAATAATGCTTCAAAATTGTTCTGCAGACGGTGGGCTGCTTCTAGAATATTTTGCCTCATTTTATTTCTAATCCAAGCCTCTCTGATAAGAGAGCAGGGAGATGTTCAAGATTAATATCAGAAAATTGAGGTTGGCAAGGTCAAGAAAAAAGGCACAACAGGATTCCAGGATTGCTCATAATCACTGTAAGCTAGAACAAAATTTTGAAAGCCTATCAGAGCTTCTCTTTATCTTATTTTAAATAAAATGAAGAAGGTTTTATTTGAGGTTTCTTTCTTACAATTTCATCTTTTTAGTATGAGTAGTCTTTCCTGAAACTGAGTATTAAAGTACTATTAAAGTACTGAACACTATTTCTGAGTATTAAAGATTAAAGAATCAGAGCAAACCCTAGTAAGAGTATTTGCCTTCTACTTAATAGAGTAGAAGTTAGGAAGGAGAAGACTGGAACTTGGTTGTATCTTAGTGCTATAGAGTAAAACAATATTTCCTTTTCCATTTTTCCCTCACAGAAATAATCATGAGATAGATTGAGCTAGAAGCAGGCTAAGGATTTTACATATAGTAAAATTGATCTAAATATACAATGCTGCCTCAGGTGCTATCCATGTAAGTCCTTACTTAATCATTGTAGGATGAAAAATAAGGCCCATGGTAAAAGCATAAATATTATACTTAAATTGAGAGAAATTTCTTTTTAAAACAATAGATCTATTGCTCTATTAAAAATAGTGATTTTAAGTTCTGAATCAGTCCCCCCAAATATATAATAAATATGTCCATCAAAAAGTCTATTATGCATATTCCAGATGTCCTTGTTGCTATAGTTAAATACACAGCAATCAGATGTCCAGTAGAAAATCCTTATTAGGTTAATTACAGATCTTGAAAAAGGTCAATGTGCCCTTTTGGCATGTTTCACATAATCCATCCTATGTTCTGGTGGAAAAACAAAATAATTTAAAATTATCTATATATGGATGGACACTAGAAATCACAGCAAGCACTTGTCCTAGTCTGTTCCTATTTGTGACTTGTGCCTATCTATTAAACCAGCATTCCATCATTGTAAGATAAACTTTTCCACAAGTTGATATTTTGAATAAATTTTAGTCCTAAAATTTATTATGTAAACATACATGCTTTACTAAGAAATTTTGTGTAATTTCTAATTATCATAACACCAACAAATATTTATTTGGTCTATTTGAAATGCCTAAGAACTCAGAATGCAGAATGTAGAATAATAGAATTGGAAGGGATTTCATATAGAATAGAATTCTTTTATAGAATTCTCCCTGGCCGTGACCAGGGAGGCCTTTGCACAGGTTTGCCTGATACGCCAGTTGCATCCTTTCCTGGACCGGGATGCCTTATGCAATGTTCCCTACTTTGATGATGTGCTTGTCTCGGCAAACTCTAGAGACCAGCTTTTGGAACGTTTAAGGCGCATGTTAAGCCAGTTCCAAAAGCAGGGCTTAAAGTGAAGTGAGATAAATGCACCATCAGGGTTTGACAAGTTGAATTCCTAGGCTATTTAAGTGACGGCAATGGAATCCACCCCACCAAAAGCAAAGTCAAAGCTATCAAAGAGGCCCCAACACCTAAAAATAAAGCAGAACTGCAGACTTTCCTAGGATTGTTGAACTTTTATAGTGTCTTTCTGAATCAAAAGGCTACCATTGCTGAGCTGCTGCACTGGCTATTGGCAAAGGCAACACCATGGACATGGGGACAGATGGAGGACAAGGCATTCCGGGAAGTAAAAAACCTACTTTCTTCTAACAGCGTCCTCATATAATACCACGATACCCTACCGCTCCTGTTGACCTGCAATGCTTCACCTTGCAGTGTCGGTGCTGTGCTCAGCCATCATCTACCCAACAGGACAGAGGCACCAATAGCCTATTTTTCAAAGAATTTATCATCGGCTGAGCACAACTACAGCCAAATTGATAAGGAAGCCCTCGCCGCTGTAGCAGATATAAAGAGGTTCCACGAATACCTCTATGGCAGAAAATTCCATCTGGTGACTGATCACAAGCCACTACTGGGCTTGCTAGCTGGGGACAAACAAACACCCTCCTATATGCCCCCCCCCGCATGACACGCTGGTCCATATTCCTTGCAGGATACAATTATGAACTGCTCCATCAACTGGGGAAAAACATCTGCAACGCAGACGCCCTGAGCAGATGCCCACTGGACGAACCTGTGCAAGACCCTGCCCCAACACACACCATCTTCCAAATCGACGCTGGAGTCCTCAGCACAATGACCTCCAATGACATCGCGGAACACACCCGGAAGGACAAAACACTGAGGCAAGTGATGAACTGGGTGCTGAGAGGGTGGCCACAAGAAGGGGTGGACAAAGAGTACAACCCATACCACCGGAAACAAATCGAACTGTCAGTACTGAAGGGTTGTTTACTGCAAAGTTGTACTACAGTTGTACTACTGCAACTCCCTCTACATGGGGCTGCCCTTGAGGTGTACCCGGAGGCTCCAGTTAGTCCAGAATGTGGCCACGTGGGTAGTTACTTAGCTTCCCGCTAAGTAACTGTGACACCTCTCCTGCGCGAGCTACACTGGCTACCGGTGGCCCTCTGGATTCGCTTCAAGGTGATGGTACTTACCTATAAAGCCCTACATGGCATCAGCCCAGGGTACTTGCAGGACCACCTTCTGCCCTCATTTGACCGCCCAGTGCGCTCACACAGGGCTGCGCTCCTCAGGGTACCATCAGCCAGGCAGTGTCGGAAGGTGGTGCCCAGAGAAAGGGCATTGTCTGTGGGCACACTGACCCTGTGGAACGAACTTCCCACCGACCTCCGGACTGCCCCTGACCTCCGCTCCTTCTGACGCGATCTAAAGACATGGCTTTTCCATCAAATAGGCTGAGGCGATTGGGTTTTTAGATTGTGCTTTAATTTTTAAATTTTGTACTGATTTTATTGGAAAATTGCATTTATTTTAATATTCCTTTTTGGTATATTTATTGATGTATGTTTTTAAATTGTGAGCCGCCCCGAGTCCTTCGGGAGAAGGGCAGCATATAAATGCAATAAACATTAACATTAACATTGTTTGCTCTGAGGTGACAGAATCATCATCCCGGAAGCCCTATAGGAGAAAACCGTTAAGATCATCCATATGGGCCAGCTGGGCATAGTCCGGATGAAAGCGTTGGCAAGGAGTTACGTCTGGTGGCCCAAATTAGATCAAAACATTGAAGAATGGGTGGCCAGATGTACGCCGTGTCAAGAAACATGCCCAGCACCACCTCATGCCAAGCCAAGCAAATGGGAAACACCCAGCAGCCCATGGAGTAGAATTCACATTGATTTCACCGGACCCATGGAGGGAAAATCATTCCTGATCATGGTCGATGCCTACTCCAAGTGGCTAGAGGTAGCACCCATGAAGACCACCACATCAGAGGCCACCATCAAGGTATTACAAAGACTCTTTGCGGCACATGGCCTGCCGGACATTCTTGTCTTGGACAATGGTCCCCAACTCACTTCCAAAACAATGGAGTCGTTCTTGGCAGAGAAGGGGATCCGACATGCACTTGTGGCCCCTTACAGCCCGGCCGGGAATGGACTGGCTGAGAGAATGGTACATTTTACCAAAGAGACACTGGCAAGGATGGGCCCTAAGAATTGGCAGCAGAAGATAGACTCTTTTCTTCTTACACAACATATCACCCCACACGCCACCACCCACAAGAGCCCAGCCGAACTACTCATGGGGAGGAAGCTCAGGTCAATGCTGGACCAGATCCATCCCCAATACAATCCAGAAACCCCTTTAGAATCAGCGCACCCACCCAGGACATTTAAAGTGGGAGACCTGGTATTCGCCTTAAATTGCCAGGGATCTCCGAAGAATAGAATAGAATAGAATAGAATAGAATAGAATAGAATAGAATAGAATAGAATAGAGTAGAGTAGAGTAGAGT